>JAULKK010328161.1:0-21010 GCA_032355705.1 Rubia peregrina | reverse complement strand
TTATACGTAGGTAAAGATATTAACTGCCGAACATGTGTCTTGGATAACGTGCTAAAAGCACTTATGCCAAAACTGCCAGGACGGAGGGAGTATACTACATTTTTATATAATTATGAATAAGTAGTATATAAATAAAATAATAATATAAATAATAAAATAATAATATTAATAATAAAATAAAAAGGGTGAATGTGAATATGGCGAAAGTAAGAATATGGCCCAGCGAGAGGGTCGTGCGACGTCGGTCAAATAAACAACCGACGTCATTTTTCTTGTAGTGACTGTTGTAAAACTGTTTATCAGGGCCACGGAAGGTTACTTCCTGAGGGGCACCCATGGTGTTTAGCAAAGAAATGGTTCAATAGAAATGTGGAGGCAAGAGGAGCACCGGTTCCACGAACAGGTAAATATATTCATGAAAGTGTCAAGATTCTTTCCAATGACTTTGGAAAGAAGAAAATAAAAGCTACCTTTCAAGGAAGTTGGAAGAAATGCTCTTTTTTAAGCTACCTTATTGGGAGCATTTGATTGTTTGACATTGTCTGGATGTTATGCATATTCAGAAGAATGTTGTGATTCCTTAGTTGGGATGTTGTTAAATACCCATGGAAAAACAAAGGACGGGTTGAAGGCTAGGATGGATTTGGTTGAGATGAGTATTCGGAAGAATCTATGGCCAGTGACTTTCGGTGATGATAGTTATTTGCCTCCTTCCATCTATTCAATGTTTTAGTTGGAGAATAAATATTTCTGCGAGACTCTTAGTAGTGTGAAAGTCCCCAGTGTGTACTCGTCCAACATTAGCACATGTGTGTCAGTAGAGAAGTTGAGGTTGGGTGGGTTGAAGTCACGCGATGGTCACAACCTAATGCAGGAATTGAACACCATTGCCATTCGAACAACATTGGCTTCCCATGTAAGATTGTGCAAATCTTTGTTTGGTTTTCAAGTGTACTTGTTGCAAAAGTATTAGTGTTGCGAAGTTGGATAGGTTGCAGGTAATGATTGTTGAAGTTTTGTGCCAGATGGAAATGTATTTCCCTCCTTCATTTTTTCACATTATGGTCCAGATGCTTGTCCATTTGGTGCAGGAGATAAAGCTGTGTGGTCCAGTTTTTTGAGGTGGACGTACCTGTTTAAGAGGTCATGAAAATCTCCAAGAATTTTGTGAATAATTCGTACAGGACAGATGCTAGTACTGTGCAGTGATACGTGATAGAAAATTCCATTGAGTTTTACATCGAGTATATGAAGGGAGGTTAGAAGGTGTAGGGGTTAGATAGGGAAAACTATTTAACCCTAGAGCAGAAAATTTATTTGCTACCCATCTTTATGTTCTGCGCAAACAGGAAGATAAAGTTCCATACATTGAGATTCATATGGATGCCATATGAGTGTCCCACCATAATTTCAATGACACGGGTCCTCAATTTTATACTATGACTTTTGCATCATGGTTGGGGAATCTCATAGATGTCGGCGAACATCCAGTGAAAGTTAAATGGTAGGCTCATAGACCATTGGGCACTGTTCTTTTTTATGGTGGCTATGGCATTAATGGTTTTCCATTTTCCATGAAATTAATGGATGATAAGAGTTTCACTCAAAATAGTAGAGTGTTTCTTATTTCGGAGGCATTACATGTTAGAAGTCGGGGTGACGACAGTCCTATGTACGCCCAGAAGTGCTACTCTAGCACGATTTCAGAAATTTGGGAGCTTGACTATGCCACTGTGCATGTCCCTATGTTTTAATGTCTGTGGGTGGATATTAACAATGGAGAACGCACTAAGGATTTTGGCTTCACACCTGTTGATAGAAGTTGGGTTGCATGGAAGGATGATCCTTTCATAGTGGCATCTCAAGCACATCAAGTATTCTATGTTAGGGATCCTTTTGATCCTAAGTGGGAGATTGTTGTTGAAGGGAAACATATTTTCCTTCAATAAAATGAGTTAGAGGAAGTAAATGGATTCGATAGTCATACTCTGAGCATTTGAGATTAAGACATTATTTTGCTCGAAGAAGATTATCAGGGTCTTCAGCATTTCCTAGGACGTAGTGACCATTACGAAAGTATGTGTGTCGACGGTATGGGAAACATCACCGGTAGAAAAATAAAATCAAAGAAGGTTGCAAGGGAAAGGAAGCATAAGTAGTTTGTCGATCCATTTTAATTGAATTTTGTGTCATTCGTAAAGTTTGGTACCTTGCTAGAATTTTAACAATCAAAGACCTGGGTTTGACACGGGATCTTTTAAGTTTGCAGAGGAAGTGACACAATGATATGTGTATGTGGTCCTACCCTGACATATTAAAATCTAACATTTTGTCCAAATGAAGGAAGAATGGCTGCCTAAAATCAACCAAGATCCATCGGAAATCCAAGCAACTCTTGTTCTAAGAATCAAGAGCACATGTTAGAAGAGACTGATTGCTACTTGGGAAAGATTGAATGTCGAGCTTCTTTGTATCACGTTCCAACCACGCACTTGATGGAAAAATTCTTGTACGTAACATATACGAGGCAAGGAAACCAAACCACGGATGAATATTGGAAATATCTCTAACTAACCCAGAGGAAGGTTTGGTGTACGAGAAGATGGTGCATTTGTTAAGAACCTACATAGAAAAGGACTAATGGAGAATCTATAAATTCCAATCAAGTCTCAACATAACGTATCAATTAGTGATTTTTTTGTTAAAACCAAGTTTGGTTGAGAGAATCATAGGGCCAAAAAATCCACAATCCTACAGCTTTAACAATCAAAGACCTGGGTTTGACTCGGGATCTTCTAATTTCAGCGAGGAAGGGCACAATGATGGAGGGCTATGGTCTATGAAGGAAGAAGGTTGTCTGAAATCAACCATGATCCATCAGAAATCCAAGTAACTCTAGTTCTAAGAATCAAGAGCTCATGCAAGAAGTGACTGATTGCTAGTTGGGAAAGATTGAATGTCGGTCTTTGTTTATATCATGTTCCAACCATGTACTTGATGGAAAAACCCTTGTACTTAACCAGTATAAATAAAGGAAACTGAACCTCAGATGAATATTGGAAATATCTGGAACTAACCCTGAGGAAGGGTTGGTGTGCGAGAAGATGATGCATTTGTTAAAAACCTATATATCAAAGAAATAATGGAGAATATCTAAAATTTAATTAAGCTTCAAAATAACGTATCAATTAGTGAATTACTTGTGAAACCAAGTTTGGTTGAGAGAATCATAAGGCCAAAAACCCAGCATCCTAGAGTTTTAACAATCAAAGACCTTGGTTTGACTCGGGATCTTTTAACTTCGCAAAGGAAGTGGCACAATGATGGGTGGCTGTGGTTCTACCCTGACATATTGAAATATAAAATTTTGTCCCAATGAAGAAATAATGGCTGCCTAAAATCAACCACGATCCATGTGAAATCCAAGTAACTCTAGTTCCAAGAATCAATAGCACATGTTAGAAGAGTCTGATTGCTACTTGGTAAAGATTAAATGTCGGGCTTCATTTGTATCGTGTTCCAACCACGTACTTGATAGAAAAACCCTTGTACTTAATCAATATGAGGCAAGGAAACCGAACTATGGATTAATATTGGAAATATCTCGAAATAACCCGGAGGAAGGTTTGGTTTACGAGCAGATGATGCATTTGTTAAGAACCTATGTATTAAAGTACTAACGGAGAATCTCTAAATTACAATTAAGCTTCAATATAACATATCAATTAGTGATTTTTTTGTGAAACCAAGTTTGGTTGAGAGAATCATAAGGCCAAAATCCCATAATCCTAGAGTTTTATCAATCAAAGACCTGGGTTTGACTCGGGATCTTCTAATTTCGCAGTTAAAGTGACACAATGATGGGCGGCTGTGGTCCTACCCTTATGTATTCAAATCTAACATTTTGTCCCAATGAAGGAAGAATGTATTCCTCAAATCCACCAGGATCCATCCGAAATCCAAGTAACTCTAGTTCTAAGAATCAAAAGCACATGTTAGAAGACACTGATTGGTACTTGGGAAAGATTGAATGTCGGGCTTCGTTTGTATCACATTTCAACCACTTACTTGATGGAAAAAAACCCCGTACTTAACCAATATGAGGAAAGGAAACCAAACAACGGATGCATATTGGGAATATCTCGAACTAACCCTAAAGAAGGTTTGGTGTGCGAGAAGATGATGCATTTGTTAAGAACCTATATATCGAAGGACTAATGGATAATCTCTAAATTCCAATTAAGTTTGAACATAACATATCAATTAGTGACTTTTTTGTGAAACCAAGTTTGGTTGAGAGAATCATAAGGCCAAAAAACCCACAATCCTACAGCTTTAACAATCAAAGACCTTGGTTTGACTCGGGATCTTCTAACTTCAGAAAGGAAGGGGAACAATGATGGGCGGCTGTGGTCCTACGATTACGTATTCAAATCCAACATTTTGTCCTAATGAAGGAAGAATAGTTGTCTCAAATCAACCATGATCCATCAGAAATCCAAGTAACTGTAGTAATAAGAATCAAGAGCACATGCTAGAAGGGACTGATTGCTAGTTGGGAAAGATTGAATGTCGGGCTTCATTTGTATCATGTTCCAACCACATACTTAATGGAAAAACCCTCGTCCTAAACCAATATGAGGCAGGAAAACAAAACCACGGATGAAAATTGGACATATACGGAACTAACCCTAAGGAAGGTTTGGTGTGCGAGAAGATGATGCATTTGTTAAGAACCTATATATCAAAGGACTAACGGAGAATATCTAAATTCAAATTAAGGTTCAACATAATGTATCCATTAGAGACTTTTTTGTGAAACCAAGTATGGTTGAGAGAATCATAAGGCCAAAAAATCCACAATCCTACAGTTTTAACAATCAAAGACCTGGGTTTGACTCGTGATCTTCTAACTTCCCAGAGGAAGTGGAACAATAGTTTTGTACCTTGGAATAATCATATGCCTTTAGTATTGATATTATTGTTAAGCAACTCCATATAAGATTGAAAATAAAAAAACATGGAAATTAATATAGAATGGAAATGAAAAAGTAGTAATGTATCTAATCCAAATTCAACATCAATCTCAATTACAAATAAAATAATAAAGCCTAGTACTTGAAATCACTTAATCCTAAAATTTCATTCTTCATCATGATTATCTACATTTTTTCCTGTCGAAGTCGATCGGTCGAGTCGAGGTTGGTAGCTTGACACGAGGTGGCGCTCATATGCTCATTGCGATTTTTCCATACACCAGATCTTTCCACATGGTACAAAATTCCTTGCACATCCATTTTTAGCAATCTCTGATGCCTTTAAAATAAGCTTTTTCAGTACCTAAACACGTTAGAGAAGACTAATTAGTATAAACTAAAGACCAACACTATTTTAAAAATATTGAAGAAAACTCAAATGTCACTAACTTTTCTCAATTTGTGGCCTATTGCTCGGTTTGGGGGCTTCAGTGGTCTTATGAAATTATTTGTGATCGCTCAACACATATTTCTTCTTCTCGAAGTACGTCTTTTTGAAATACTTTGGCACTTTTTCCTCCCCATCTATAGTCAACCCCTCAACCTTCTTCAAAATGGGGGTGATTAAATTCCCATACAGGAGTCTCTTCACCACCTTCTTAGAAGTTGCAACCCACAACATATGCCTAAAAATAGCCGCCTAGGGATTGATTTTCCTTCCCTCAATTATGAAATAGAATAACATAATAGCAGTGTACTTATTCTCGGTAATGTGTCTGTCCCAGGGAACCAAACTCCTAGCAATGATGTCATAATTAATACGAATTAATACATTGGTCTATAATCAAATGGGTTAGACTAAAAAAAATTTTCTTTCCAAAATCTTCCCTATCACCTTATAAATACTTCTCACTACAATCCACGGGGTAAATTTATGGGTAATCAACATTTAGCGGCTACTTCTCCCTATGGTACCCATCATCCAATAGACCATCTAAATCCTTCAGAAAAACTCTTTCATGTATTTATATGGTCATTCTAATAGCTTATTAATAGTCTATTTGCTAATCGAGATCTCATTCTCACTAAACCTGGTCTCGTAATCCCCATTTGCAATCTCATGCAAATTAGCATAAAGTTGACAAGTAAAATAAAAGTGGGCACTTTCGTAACGCAAAAGAAACCTCTCAATATGTCATTCACTAAGTACTCAATAAAACCAACAATGTAAGAATCTAATAAATTCCCCTTCTCACATAATGCATCATAACAATTTGGTGCAAATAATGAAAGTAACAATGTACCATCGGAGCAGGGAGTTTTGTGCCCAAATGAACGAGATCTAGGGATTCCGCAATTTGAACCTTGTCTAGCCATGTTAACCAAGGGCAAGATTTTGAGTGTTTTTGAATTTGGAGAAACCTTGCCAGTTCATAAAGCCACTAGGGTTTGATGATTTGGGGGCAATAGGAAAAAATGATTTTGTCTCTTCATGTGAGGTAGACGAAAGACTTCAAAAATTGGAAAAAAAATTAATTCCCATAAAAAAGGTGTGCTTAAAATTGGCTAGAGAAGGAATGGAAATGGGGTCAGACCTAAAAAATATGGTTTCCAAACTTGAAAACCAGTTTTTCTGTAGAGGTCCATAAAACCAGACGCACTTCTAAGTCAGCAAGGCCCTCTTTCCTATAAATGAATAAGAACGATGCTCTTACAATTTTGGAAACCCGTCCAAAATTTTGGTCATTTTGAAAAAGCCAACCATTTCAACACCTATTGTTAGCCATGGAGAAAAAAACTAAAGTAGCCCACAAGTTCAGAGTTGCTAAAACTTGAGACAATCATCACACAAACAAGCTGAAATATTCCAACAATTAGTAATTAAATCCAATCACACAACTTAAAAAGTCCTTCAATTCTTAGAAAACAACATTTGCTGCAACAACAGAATATCCATTCAATCATAATTTAAAACATTGCAATTCTCATGAAATATAAAAATATATAATCCTACTACTCCCCTTCAAACATTTTATCAATGCTAGAATATTCCCCCTTATCTTGGCCCGCTACATTAGCTTTTCCACCATATCCAACATCCATGTCATCCCCACCTTGATCACCATCATCATAACCTTCATCGTCACTCTACGAGAAGACCGGCTCGAAGTTAGGTGGCTCACAATCTTTTCTTAATTCTAGATTTAGCCCCTGGGTTTTCATGAACACGACATGATGTGAATGGGCACAGGTCAACATCTTGTGCGTCTCAGTCATGCCTGCACGCATACAGTTGAAGTACTTGATCAACCTGGCCTTACAACCGCTCCCAGTACCTGGACATAAATATTGACCAAAATTTTTAAAAAAACATTTTATTTGAAATAAACATATAATTTTTTACATTAAATTACAATGTTGATCACTTATGGGTGCTCGATGCCTCATCTCTATCTTGGGCCGCATCGCAAGCCCTCTTTGTACCCTTTGTCTTTTGACCGGGTACTGGATGAAATTTCACTTGTTGTGAAAGTCGAGATCAAGTTATCAGTGCTGGAACCAGCTCTTCTCATAATATTCCAAGTTAAGAAGCAACTGAACAAGGGATGAATTGGATACATGTGCCCTGTAAAGATACAAGAAATTGGTTGTACAAAACAAGAGAGAATCTACTAGATTCACAAATGCCAAAGCCAGATGGATTGGATACATGTATCCGACCTCTTTCAACACTACACGTTTCCAACCCGATAACCTGAATTGACACTTTTACCCTTCAGGTATGAAACATGTGTTGTGTGCAGTAGGCTGCAAAAGTTAAGTACTCCCTCCGTCCCTTTTTTAGTGTCTTACTTCCTCTTTTGTCACAATTCAATGATGATTTTATGATTTTAATATCTTAAATTATGTTTGTAAATAAACTATGAAAAATAAATATTCCAAAAATATGTGTTATGATGAATATAGCAGTATCTCATGTAATATTTTTCACATTTATAAATTTATATATTTTTACAATACAAACAACATCAACTTTATTGATGAATAATGATGTAAGACACTAAAAAAGGACGGAGAGAGTCGCAAACAAAAGAAACGGGCCAATTTCAAATATAAAAGAAAAGAAGTCCTATAGTGCTATGCAAAGAAAGAAAGAGCATTCTTCAAAGAAAAAAGGCAAACGACGAAAGGGCCATTTCCAAAAGAAAAACAAAGAAAGAAAGGGCCCAATCTAATTAAAATAGTGCCTCTAAAATATAATAAATATAAAATGAAAATTAGAATCAGTCCATATTAATCAAGAATAAGCCCATCTTTTGTGCCCTTTCATCGTCGGACCGCTGGAGACGGCTGTGGCCCCCCGACTAGGGTTTGGCTGGGAGTTTTTTGTTTGAGGAGTTTAGTCGAAGAGAGAGAAAGTAGTTTTTTACTTTAAATTTATGTATTCTTTTTACTTTTTAGTATCTTTGGTTGTGAATATATTTCCGCTAGCAGTGGTGTTCATACTTAGACTCGTCTCTCCTACATTCAATTCGTCGGACCGCTGGAGACGGCGGTGGCCCCCCGACTAGGTTTTGACTGGGAGTTTTTTGTTTGAAGAGTTTAGTCGAAGAGTGAGAAAGTAGTTTTTTACTTTAAAATTATGTATTATTTTTTACTTTTTAGTATCTTTGGTTGTGAATATATTTCCGTTAGCAGTGGTGTTCATACTTAGACTCGTCTCTCCTACATTCAACATATACTTTTCTTGGAAATTGAGAGTATCCACAATGATAATCTGTTAATTGCACCCCGCTTATTAAGGTATTATCATTCTCAGCTGCTCCTTGATTAACCAATATATGAATGTCACTTGATGTGAATTGTCTCATATGGTAGCTACTTAGTGGAATACGAGTTTCATAAAAAAAACTCATAAATTAATATATTGTTAATATTGATTTTTATATATTTTTTGGTAAAATTAATAACATACCACTCATAACAAATTCCTTTAAAACATCTACTCTCTACCTCGTTTTCTTCTCTCAGTGGAGGAAAATTATAGAAAACCCTACTTCTTTGGGGAGGCCGATGAACAGCCACCACCACCACCGCCGGTCTCTTCACAATAGTCCCACCTCTCTCCCAACCTCACCCTTTCCCCAAACTTCTTCGACAAGATCTAAAGAGAACATTTGGACCTTCGATATCCTCGACTCACAGCGGCAGCGGATTTTAACGAAAAACATCCAGATCTGCCTCCTCTTTAACCCGTGGTGGACATTGGTGCGATGGTGGAGTTATTCCCATTTTTAATGACCCAACGACATCGTTTTCATCGGGAAAACTCCAGATGCTAGCGGTGCGAAGTGGAGCTACTCTGATGGCTAACGCCACTTTAGCGGAAGGGATAACTAACAACGGGAAAAAAAGCTCATGAAGCATAGTGAGCTGTCCTATAAATTGAAGTTTCAGACAACATCCCGAAAAGTTTCTGATGAGGCCACGACGAACATCGATCTGAAAAATTAAATTTCCAGCGAGGTCACGGGTCACAGTAAGGTAATGTTCCTTTTATTTTTTCATTTTATTTTTTCAGGGTTGGAGGCTTTTAATTTTTCAATTGCTTTATTTTACCTACATTTAATTTCTTTTTATTTCAAGTCTTTACCCAATTATAAAATTAAAATGGTTTTTTTTTTGTTTGAAATATTATATGTGACTGTATATGTCAAACTTAGGTTTTTTTATTCAACGACTCTATATCTAAAATAACATGTTTGACTTCTGATCTACTGTCCAACAATGGTTTAGGAGAGATCCAAGTCGAGTTCGCTTAATCAACGGACTTTCCGCATTTTCAGCCTAAAGATTTTAGTTAGATTAGTATATCTCGGCCTGTTTGGATGTTTCAAGTGTGTGAAATCGTTTATTCGATCAAACATGCCTTGAGATCGTTTATTTTATTCGTCCATCCTACGTGTTCGGATTATAGACAGTACCTGCAAAGATAAAACAGTAATGAATGAACATTTGGCTATCAAAAATGACTAATTTAACTCTCCTAGTTAAATTAAAGGAGGTTACGGGTAATTGGAGAGTGACTAGATTTTTAGTAGAAATGCTTCATTGTCTCATTTTAGGAAGTATTTTTTGTTAATAAGGAAAGTGTATCTGGACCAAAGTCTATGTGATTGGAATATCTCTCCAAAATGCCCTGACTGATATTTTGTCCTTGTTCTCCAGAGTTTATATACATTTCAGTCAATTCAGTTCCGTTCAAATCAGTTCAGTCCACTTTGGTAAAAAATTAGCTTTATTTAATCATATTATTATTATGTTTCAACACACATATTTTTAATTTAGTTTAATTTAATTCAATTTACTAGTTCTACTCACTTCTGAAATATATTTCAGATCCGATCCGGAGAAGTGAACCATTGTGGTTATCCTCAGCTCATATTTGACCTCATTTATTCTATTTTTGGTAAATGATATTCTCACATCACGACAGATGTGTAAGGTCATTTGACCATCTCTCAATGGAATTTTCTAGTTTTTGAAAGAACTGATACATGATTTCTATTTTGTTCTCTCTTTAAGTTTGCCATTTTGATATGGAGGCGACTTTGATTGCCTCTCTGTTTTTCTCTCTTTTCCCCCCCAAGAGCAGAGCGTACAGAGGTTGTTTCTTCAGAGAATAGAGGTTCTCTTTTCAACAAAGAGTAGAGGTTTAGCAGGTTATTCTGGTGTTTAGATTAGTGTTAGATTAATGACGACTATATGAGGATTCTAACTCTGGCTTCATCCTCTTAGCGAGACTGAAAAGCCACTAATAATCGGTTGGAAAATATGTTGATTTCGTCAACTTTTGGGCTCAGTTTTGACTAGCACACAAAATAAATTGGGTTCGGTAGATGACATTTTTGGATTTTACGTTGCAAGTACTATAAAATCGGCTACTTGAACACTCAAAACGGATCAAGAGTGAATGAGATATTGATGTCAAAAGATTCACTTTTGGAAGAGGAAAATGTGCGAAAATGCATGCCTTGAAATCTGTCCCACATGAAAAAAGAGAGAGCTTATGACTAGTATATAAGTTGGGAAACTTTCTTCCTAGTTCAAATGTGTTTACAAGCTTATGCTCCACCCTCTAAGCGCAGGGGGTGCAAATCCAACCGAATTGGATTTGAGTTCAGAATTGACTTTTGTGTGTGCGCGACCTGCGTACACGAATGCAGCAGCTGATCCGAGCGGGCGCGAAAAGACCCAGTTTTGCACCCGACCCGATAGGCATTTTCCTTTTAATTTTGGACGTTCAAACGAGGACTGTTCTAGAAGCCTCAAACTGTGTGAATTAATTACGGTGATTCTTCCGGATAGAATTTCGTGAATTAATTACGGTAAAACCGTTTGAATTCTTTCAGATAGAATTTTGATTTTTCAGCTATCATTATGATTGAGATAATTTCGAATCAATCAGATTAATTAGAGATAATGACGATATCTCTGATTGAAGATAATCAGATCACACGTTTCTAATATTAGGGTTTAGACTTTCACCTCTATAAATAGAGCGTCTAGGACCTCAGAAATCCTTTCACCACTCGAGTCCTTTGTCTGTCTCTCGAGTTTTTCTCAATCTCTTTCTGTCCCGAGTTTCTATTGTCCCTCTGTCGGAACGGTGATAGTGCTTTCGAGCATAGCGTGAATCCGAGGTAACTCTTATGTGCTTGAGGTGTTGTCTTCAGTGGTTTTATCCTGAGGAACGATGCTCATACAAGCCTAATTCGTTTCAATGGTAGCGAACGTTGTTCGTGACTCCACTTTATGTGATTGCATGTAATTGTGTTACTTCTTTCTATAAATCGCATGTTTTATGCTTTCAATTAAACGTATTTAATTTTAGCATGACACTATAATGCATGATCAATTAATAAAGTTATTCTTTTGATGCATACTTGGATCAATTTTTTTTTCGACACTTTAATTAAATTGATTTATTTCCAATATAACTTGCAATATAATCTTAGCACAAGAACAGATCACAATTCTTCAAAATATTTGCAATCAGCCAAACAGAAAAACCAAAAGCATTTCTTAACTATAGTTACAGATATCACATCATCAAACAGAAAAAACATAACGCAAGTACTCTGCTATTTACATAAACAGTGACCCTCAAGAACAAAACACTGAACACAGTACCATTTCATTTCATTAGCACAAAAGAAGCTAAATTAAAGCAAGTTAAGGATGCAAGAACAGCAACACCATAAGCATCAGAATCAGCTCCGCTACTCACTCCTCCTCGGGCCTGATCTCGATCCCTTCGACACAGAGGCCGCTCTTCCAGTTGCCACCTTTGATTTCAGCCAGCTTCATCTCGATATCAGCATCTTCGTCTCCCTTCACGTAGATCTCCCCCAGCTTAACCTCCATCCATCCATCACCCCTCTGCTTCGCTGTCCGGGGCTGCGCGCCCTCTTGCTCCGCTGATGCCTCCCCCGCCGCTGGGTTCATATGCCGCCTCCCCAACCTCGAGAACCGCCGCCTCCGCCTCGGAGCTACGGCGCCATCGGGATCCAGATGAACCGACTCATTCTCGAACCCTTCTCCACTGAATGCCACTGAGACCTCCGCTGGCGGATACTCGAACCCGTAGAACCCCGATTTCAGTGTGAAAACGAGGTAGGCTGCGTATTTGGTGTTGGGTGACAGCATCTTGGTGTTTATCACGCCCTTAATATCAAGCCAACACACCATTATCAGCTCCGCCACCAGATTGAACCTGAATTATATTTGTCGGGGATTCATATGTTTCTTCAGGTGAGATTACATTACAAATAATAGAAATAAACTAGAAATTTAGAAACCTGGATTCCGGGAGGGGAACGAACTTCCAGTACGACGGTGTGCTGCCCCAAATGATTGAAAGGGATTTTGCGCTCAACATGAAGCGTTTCTTCCCAGTGGCCTTATCCAGGGTGAAGCTCTGAAAATCCCGCATCAAATTAACAATTGTTTCCAATCCAATCTTCCCATATATTTTTATTTTATTTTGAGAGCCGAAAAATCAACAGAGAACTAGAATATGTATATGGTGTATTTGGCAGAACGACAGAGGTTGCTTATTCAAAAAATCCTTTCTCGTGTTTTACAGAAAGCGACTGGCTATGGAGAACAAAATTCAATAAACTAAATAGTAGAGAAACGAGAAACAACCTTGGTTCCATCGTCGATGAGAAGGGGATGATCGCAGATACGAATGTATAGTTCCTTCTTGGACATAGAGGTTTGGAGCAAATTGATGCCCGGTAATCGGCCGGCAAGAAGCTAGCCCAGACCTCATCGGAGGAGGTCAAGGAACGGCACCAGGAGGCGACCGGCGCCAGCCTGCAAGCGTCCTTAGGGGTGGTGAGGGCTAACGCGCTGGCAATGCACGAGTCCGGCAGTTCGTATAGATGGAGGGGGGCGTCGACGTCGTTTGA
The DNA here is from genome assembly GCA_032355705.1 of Rubia peregrina. Classification (NCBI taxonomy): domain Eukaryota; kingdom Viridiplantae; phylum Streptophyta; class Magnoliopsida; order Gentianales; family Rubiaceae; genus Rubia; species Rubia peregrina. The sequence continues at coordinate 7,557 of JAULKK010328161.1, read as the reverse complement.
TTGGTTGCTATGCAGAGATAGTGCCATATTAGAATTGGGGGTTTTATCAGAGGAAGAGAAAGGGTGTACTGTGTGAGAGGAGAACTGAAATAAAACTTAGGAACGATGATTTCGAGAGTCGTTGATGATGCAAGAGTAATGTACGCTGTTGTTTATATAGAGAAGAAGCAGCCTCCCAAGTAGATATGCAAAGGCCAAAACCATAACTTCTCTTTAAATCGTTTCTTCTTTCTTTTCCCTCATTATTAGAGACAGAGTTCCTCTCCTACGAGATTGCTGAGACTAGGACCAAAATATAAATAATAAAATAATGAAACGGAACTTTTTAAAATTTGGGGTCTTAGTTATAAATAACTTTTTTTGGGGACTTTTCTTAAAAACAATAAAACTGGGGGACCCGTAAATAGTTTATTAAAAATAACAGAAACCCACTCCTGACCCCTCATCGTTGAATCCGTCGTCTCCGCCGTTTGTCGACCGTTGAATATGCCATTCGCTGGCTATTTGTACAACGTTCGTCGACTGCCTTCTGCCATCACTGTTCATCGGCTCTTCATGGAGGATTTCGAGATTTGTAGAAACGGATCGAAACCTTCGAAATCGAGCTGGAATGGATTCAGATAGATTGGGAATTAAATCTACTTAGAATCGGGATGAATTCAGATTCAGATTAAATGGAAGCACCGGGAATAATTTCTCCGTCGAAAGGGAGAAGAAACGTTTGCCGGTCGAATTCGAACTGAAGTTTCAGGCAAAACCATGGTTCCGATAACATCCCGATTCAATTTCCGGTGAGTAGCGTCATCGTCGGCAACGTCGGGTCGATTCCTTACAGCATATCCTACATAATGGAATATAGCCTTGGATGAGGTTGTTGTTGATTAGGATATGATGAATTTGAGTTAAATGCCTCTTTGTTCGGTTTTGATATTCTCTTGATTTCTGAGTACTGTTTTCATCTCATATCCTGAGTCCTGACATAATTTTTTTTCATACTATTACTCATCACTAGTCCTTTGCCTACCAGCATTTACTCATCACCCGTGAGGCTATTTTAGCGTTTAATGTGTAGGGATCATCAGATGAATTGACTGATGCTAGTGTCCAGCTGGCTTTGGCTGTTGTAAAGAAACTGCAGGAGAAAATGGAAAACTGCAATCGGGTTCCGGCTGTGGGAAGGAAATGGGTCGAAATAAGTTTAATTTTAGGCTGAAAACATAACTTTGTTGTTGGGCTGGTGTCTTGTCTTCTTACTATAACTTACATCTAGTTAATAACACATCAAGGGAAAGGTTCTATTAACATCCTTATTTGTACACCTCTTTTAACACCAAATCTCAACCATCCATTTAACATAATCTCACTTACTAACTAAATCTATTTTTAGTAAATTAATCTCAACCATAAGATTATGTTAGATGAATGGTTGACATTTGGTGTTAAAATAGGTGTACAAATAAAGGTGTTAATAGAAACCTTCCCCACACATCAAATTAAAAATAAATAACATCAAATGAAAAGTCTAAACCGTCAAATTAAATAAATACATTAAATCGACATCAAACTAAATAGTTAAACATCAAATAAATATATAAAAATACACTAAATTATAGTTAAATATCAAAATAAGTTCTAAATATATGCATCAAATAAAGATAGTTAAACATCAACATTAAAATAGTTGAACATTAATATAAAAATATAAAAAATCAATTCACACTACTGAAACATCACGAATATATCAAATAAAAATGTAATATTTATATATAAGAAACATCAATGTCAAATTTTAAAATAGCATGCAGAAAAGTTAACACATCAATAAAAAACAAAATATCTCCAACTAGTGTTGAAAATATACATTCCACTGTTGTAGCATTTGAAAAAACTATTTTGACGTTCCACCTATGTTATTATATTTTTACATGATATTTACAGATGTAAAATGATACGTATCACTTTATGTGTATTACAGATGAATAAGACATAAAACATCATACACTGGCAACTCAAAATCGAAGGAATTCAATGATCATCATTGGCACAACAAATACATATAAAATCAGCATATAAAAATGTCAATCGATATAACTATCAATCCATTAAATATCATTATGTACAAAAGGTTCAAATGCCTTAAACCACTAACATAAAATTGAAAAATCCAAATCAACCTAAAACACCAACAATCTCTAACATATGAACCAATATTTATAAAACATCATTCTCACACAATGCATCCCAAACAATCAAATTCTACTTTCCCCCCTACTTGTTTTCCTTCGTTGCTCGCTTATTCACATACTTGCCTTCTCTTCTGCTGTTTTCGAAGAGGATGGATTTTCTACTCCACCAATGCAATGATCAAAGGTTGATTTTCGGTCCTCTATTTAAGGGTACACCTTCGGGAACATGATTCCTCATAGCATTTTTAAATATCTCATCAATGGCATCGCAGAGTTCTGGCTTGCAAAGTATTCTTGTGAAATAATATAAACCATCAGATAAAGTAATTAAAACAACAATATATGAAATTAAAACATCACAATAGCACACATAACATCACTGACAACTACATTGAAAACATCAAATACAATATTCAAAACATCAATATCAAACTTTTAAAACATCAATCAGTATACACTAAAATATCAAAAGAACAAAACTGAACATCAGTTGCATGCTTAAATATGAAAACACCACGAGCATCAAACACTGAAATTAAAACATCACACCAACACAGATAATAGTATTTGAAACCTAAAACATCAAACAGGAAACCAGAAACATCAACAACAGTATGTAAAACATCACATCAGAAAAATAACAAAATTTACAGATCATCCTTCCTTCTCTCACCAACAGTGGGCAAGCATTCTTAGACATCTAAGAAACAGCAACAACAAAACAAAAATTAGCACAAATCGTAACAAAATCCTAAGATATCACACACATAATCAAAACAACAAAACTGAACATCAATTGCATACTCAAAACATTACAAGCATCAAATACTGAAATTAAAACATCACACCAACACAAATAACAGTACTTAAAACCTAAACCTGAAACATCACACCAACACAAGTAACAGTACGTAAAACCTAAACCTGAAACATCACACATACAACCAGAAATATCAACAACAATATGTAAAACATCACATATGAAAAATAACAAAATTTACAAATCCTCATTCCTTCTCGATTGCAACAACATTGAGCAAGCATTCTTAGAAATCTAAGAAACAACAACAAAAACACAAAAATTATTACAATTGTAATAAAACCCTAAGATATCACAAGCAGTCAAAATTGAACATCGATTTCACACTTAATCATGAAAACACCACAAGCATCAAGGGTTGAAATTAAAACATCACACCAACACAGATAATAGTACTTAAAGCCTAAAACCTTAAACATTAAACTAAAAATGAGAAACATCAATACATGTACCTAAAACATCACTGCTGAAAATTAAGAAAAATTACAAATTCTCATTCCTTCTCAATTGCATCAGCAATAAGGAAAATCTTCTTAGACATCTAAGAAAACAACATCAACAACACGAATATTAGTACAAATTTGTAACAACAACTCACAAAACATACAAAAAAATTGAGAAATCCTCAAATATTACTCAGTATAACCTACACAGACCCTAGAATAACACATGAACCAAAAAAAGTAAAAAAAATAATTAAAAAACAACAAAATATGCATTTAAAGAATCTGAGAAAAGACATTACCTTCGAAGATAAATACAAAACGAAGCTCGTATTGTGGTCGGCCGCCAGAAATTGAAGCTATATTGGAAAATTTACCTAAAAATTCGCTGAAAAACTCCAAAAATCTTAATGAACCACTACGTGCAAGAAATGAGGGAAATGGAGAGAATGTTTGGTTAATTGGAAGAAAATGAGCTCAAATTGAAGGAAGATGGAATAGAAATGGAGAGGAGAGAGAAGAGGGAGGTTTACGCTGAAGAGAGGAAATGAGAAGAGGAAAAATATGAGATGAGAATGAGGAAAAATTGATAATTATATCTGGAGCTAAATGTAAATTAACGAAATTTCACATCCAACCCCTAAACTTTTAAAACTTCAATTTGAAACTCCATTTGCAATTAAATGGCTTGTCTCACTGTGAGAAAGTCTTATACAAGACTTTGTCCATTATTAATATTTTCTCTGTTCCATTAAATTCATAGAGAAAGTCTAATAATTAGATCAATTATGAAAATTTCTATTATAATTATTTTTATAGTTAAATTATAATTATTTTTATATTTTAATATATTTTTAAAGTTTTTAAAGTTATAAGATTCTTGTTGAAATAAATAAAAATAAACATCAAATCACTCAAATAGTTACATAAATCACACAATGATTTCGTTTAACGATTTAGTTGGTCTAAAAAAAGACTACCGTAAGTACCAAACTTATACTCCCTATCTCCCAACTAATTTTACACCCTCATTATTATTACGTTGTTCAAAAAATATGTTTGACCGTTAATATGTTTACCTACGTGTAACAACGGTAAGAAACTACTTGTTACGACGAATTGAACAATATCATATACGATAGTATTTTTATTCATATAGTTATTCAAATATGTGGTCAAATTTTGATAGAGAATAGTATCAAAAAAGTAAAAGTGCAAATTCAGCTGGGACAAAGGGAGTAGAGGAAATATTAAAATATATAAGAATAAGTTAATGAAAATAAAGTGAATTTTAGAGAAGAAAAATTATATGGTATCTATGTGGTACCATGAGTATCGTATCCTCAAAGATATTTTTGTATATTTCAAATTATAAATATGTGCATTCTCTTATATGAGACTGTGCATTATTATAATTTGATTGTGATTACTATATAATTACTAAATGCAAAAATAATAGTGATAAATGCACATTAAACCTTTTTATAATGCACCTTCATGGTACCATAAGGTACGGTATAAAAATTGTAATTAAGTTCACTTTAATAGTAAAGTTTAAAAGTAATTTTATTTAAATTTGTTATTCAAAATTCTAATTTTAATCACAAGAATTAATAACAAGAATTGTCAGTCTTCTTCCAATATCTTCTTTTCAATAATTTATTATTTAATTTCGTTTCAATTTTCTTATCATTAAAGTCTCCTATCAGATCGACTAATGATTAAATCAGTCATGAAAAATCTCATTTTAATAATTATTAGGATGAAATTATAATTAATTTATATTTCAATACATTTTAATTTATTTTTTGAAGTTATAGAAATCTCGTTGCAATAAATAAAAACAAACATCAAGTTATCTAATTAATACATTAATTATAATATGACCCTTTCTCACAATTAGTCTGTCTAAATAAAATTTTGTGTACTATCAAATACAATCCAAAATAGTTAAAGTTTAATTTTGGGATAAATACATTTATAACCCTGAATTTAGGTTAAAAGTGCCAATATAATTCTACAATTTCAGAAAGTGTCAATATAACTCTAACTAATTATTGTATATGTGAATCTAACCATAACTTTCAAAAACTTTGTACCAATATAGCCAAACTCCCCAATTCCGGTGTTGACCCATGAAATTTCGGCAATGACAAGAAGTGAAATGAAGGAAATACCTTTGACTAAGAAGTTAAAAAATTGATACCTAAAATACCCTTGATCTTCTTTTCACTGCTGCTTCTCCGCCGGAAACCGCCGATCTACCACTCCTCCCAATCTCTTTTCTCTGATCTGCCACCCATCCCCATCTCTTTTCTCCTGATGTCACCCTTCCCGATCGTTGTCACCTCCTCCCCAAAACCACCCTCTATTTTCTTTTCTCCTTCGCCACTGCCTGCAACCCTAATTACAGCCCCGCCGTCGTACCTCACCTCCTCTCCCGCCTCCGCCACCGATTCCTCTCCCCCTCGCCGCTGCCCTCCTCCTTCCCCGACCTTCGCTAACAACCCTAGCTACAGATTGTTCCCGTCGTCGTACCATATCCCCTCTCCCGCTTCGGCGACTCTCTCCCTTTCCCTTCACTGTTGTCCTCCTACTTCTCTAACCTCCACCACCAACGAAAATCCTAGCCACAGACCTATCCCTACTGTCCAACACCCAACACTCCCACCACCGATTGAACACCTCACGTTCCCACCGCCGTCGAACACCTCACGCTCCCACCGCCGTCGAACTCCCCAAGCTCCCTCGCCACCGATTCGCCAAGGATGAAAGTTTTTGAAAAAAACAAAGGAAATTTTATTAGCCGAGAATCACTCTCAACAAAGGGTGTCGGCAATGGGGAAGAAAGAATATGGGGGAATGGTTTTTCATATTTTTATTTATTTTTCTTTTTTAAATTTAAGTGCAAATTGGTCTTTTCAACAAATGGTTGACTAAAAAGTCAATGGAGTCAAGAATTATTTTGCCACTTTCTGAGATTGCAGGGTTATATTGGCACTTTCAGTCTAAAGTCATTTCATTTTAGCACTTTACTCTTTAATTTTTTTGAGTAATGATATTCTCAGTGAAATTTATTAGTGAACATCAAAGTGAATGACGTGACATTGGAAAAATGACTAATATATCCGTTGTTAGTTACAATTTTTAAGGAAGGTGATTAGTGATTTTGGTTTTTTCTTAACGCCACACCATTCACTTTGATGTTTAACTATGAATTTTCACTGAGAGTATCATTACTCAATTTTTAAATGAATTATTGGGGAGAAAGTCTTAGGCAGACTGACGATTGATCAATCATGAAAAATCTCATTTCATTAAATTTTGAAATTAAATTAAATTTATTTATATATTATGATAAATTTTAACAGTTTTTCAAAATTATATGGGACTGTCATATTTACTGCGATATGGGAGTATCTATAATAATGATTTTTCATTTGAACAGGATAAAATTACCATCGGAAAAACAGACGAGTCATGCAAATTCAGCATAACAAAATACTCCAATATCGCAGATGCTCCCATCTGAAAATTCATATGGTAATTTTTACAGTCTAAACCGAACTTTTCATAACTTATGAAAAGTCCACAATTTAGACAGTAAATTAATATAAATAAAAATACAAATTTTGAATTGCATTAATCGGGTTATATACTTATAACTATGGCACGTTGCATAATAAAATTTTAATATTGCTACTAAAACATTTTACCTTTCTATAATTCTAACTCAATCTCATCTTTCCAGATGCCTATGGAAAGACGGTCTTTCTCAAAATTTTACCTTAAATTATATTATTAATTCTACACTTTAAAGATAAACATTTAGGAAAAAAATCTCTCATTGGATCGAATAACGGTTAGACCAATCATGAAAAACCTCATTTAAATCATTTTTATGATTAAATTATAATTATTGAGAAAGTCTCAGGAAAGGTGGTCTGTTCATAAGCTTATGGACAAACCCCCTGGCCTTTTACCTTAAAAATTATAATTTATTTTTTTAAAATATTGTATTATATAAGTTAAAACAAGTACACAAAGTCTTGTTTTAGACAAACTAAACTTTAGGCAGGGTGTATTATGCAATTATTGTAAATTTCAT
>JAULKK010328150.1:0-11041 GCA_032355705.1 Rubia peregrina | reverse complement strand
TAACAGAGGTTGATGTTTGTAGTGTCTTTTTTCTTATGTTGATGTTTTTCATTTTCCCGTTGAGGCTCAGGTGTTATGAGTTGATGTATGCAGCTTTTGGGTGATATGAATTGATATTTGTAGTTTTTTAAATTTTCACATGTTCATGTTTTTCATTTCACGACTGAGGTTATGGTAATAGGAGTTGATGTTTATATTGTCTTTTTTCTTATGTTGATGATTTTCATTTTCTGGATGAGCTTCAGGTGTTAGAAGTTGATGTTTCTAGCTTTTGGGTGATATTTGTATTTTTTAAATAAAAAATTGTTGACGTTTATGATTTTTTGTGTGAATGATTTATACTCTTGAGTTATCGTACTTTTTTTATTGATGTTTTTTTCCTGATGTTGATGTTTTTCATTTTTCGGGTGAGTTGTAGTTAACATGAGTCGATATTTTGTAGTTTTTTGTTGGGTTATACTGGTTGATATTTTACTTTTTTTCCTCTCACGCTGATGTTTTTCATTTACTCGATGAGTTTTAGGTGATATGACTTGATGTTTGTAATTTTGGGTGACATGGGTTGATTTTTTTTAGTGTTTTTTTCTTGTGTTGACGTTTTTCATTTTCTGGGTGAAGGTTAGGTGATAGGAATTGATGTTTTTAGCTTTTGTGTTGATTTTTGTAGTTTTTTAAATAAAAAATTGATAATTGAAGCCTTGTTGATGTTTTTATGATTTTAAGTTGATTTTTTTATTGTAGTCGACGTTTTTCTCTCTCCAATTTTGTCAATTTTTATTTGATTTTTAATATTTTTTATTTTTTATTGTATATTTTTGCTCAAATTTTTTAGTAAATGCTTTTTTCGTTGATGTTCTGCTATTTTTTGCCGATGTTAATAATTTACAGTTCGATGATTATATTAATTTTTCCAGTTAAAAATTTTTAAAAATATTTTTTCAATTTATTTTTGCAGATTGCTGATGGCAGGAAAATGATGGAAAAAATTGGACAAAAAAACATGGAAAAATATTAGTGATAGGTCCCTGTAAAGTTATTAGAAATAGGTCATAGTAAAATTATTAGAGATAGGTCTCTGAAGTTAGAATATAGTTAGAATTGCATAAAGGCCCCTGCCTAATATTATGTTGTCTCACAAGAGACCATCTCAAAAAAATAAATGAATAAAATTACGGGTAAAATATGAAAGTCACCTTATATTTTTGTTGATGTGTTGAACAACTATAAGTTCTTCGAAATCATTGAAACAATCATAATGTTCATCAAATGTGCTAAACAATTCTCAGAATTTGTTGAATGTTATCAATATATTCAGGTTATGTCAAAATTAATATCAAAATTGCAGGATTATTTGGAATCTTTCACGAATTCAGTGTTATTTTGACACTTTTAAATAATTATTTCAATACTTTCAGGAAAAAAATATACGACCACTTTTGCACATTTTCCTAAAAGAAATTTTAAAAAAGAAAAGTACAATAATTAGATTAAAAAAGGAAATATGTCAAAAAAGTATCAATATAAAAAATCATCATTATATAAAAGCCTATTAAATATAATATAATAAAATCATTACTTTCTTATGAATCACCACAACCACGTATCTCACGCATTGCTCATTTTTTACATGCTTGCGATAGAGAGATTAGAGCATTCATAATGGTAACTCCTCGACCTAACTTTTTTTCAACAATGATCACTCCTTATTTAAAGAGAAATATTGTGGAGTTTTAATAACACATCCTTATTAGTTGTTCCTTATTTAAAGAGTTAGCACTTCTTTATTTGTGGAATGTCAATCAATCAATTATAGTTTCACAGACCTATCTCTAATATTTTACAAGGATCTATCAATCAATCAGCACATTCCTAAAAATTACAAGGTTATATTAGCACATATTATAAAAGTTAAGTGTGTGGTACTCGATTAGCCTTAACGGACGACCACATCATCATATACACCATTATCACATTATAAAAACATCTTATGCACCATAAAATTCGACATCATAACACCATCATTCATATTAAACACCATTATCACATATTGTAGCCTCATTTCAAAACTCATCAATGTTAAAAACTCTAGGTCGAAAAACTCAACAAAATAACAACCACACAAAACACCAAAGATCATCCAACTATCAATGCAGACTAAACACAATAAAATAAACAAAATACCATCAAAACCCATATATTCTATAGTATGTGCTGATATAACCTACATCTACCTGTTACGACGGCGGTCCGGCGACAATATTTGGGATATTAATTACTCTCAAGGTAATAAAGTCATTTCCTTTTTTAGTATTTTTATTTTTTCACGAGGGAAAAATGTATTTTTACAAAATTCCAGCTAAAAGTTTTCGGAGAGGGTTATATTAGCACTTACACTGATTATCTAGGGTTACATTGACACTTATGTCAAGTGGGTAGGGTTATAAAAACACTTTTCTCTTTTTTTTTTGGTAGGGGTGAAATTGACTTTTCCATCAAATCCAGCCTTCAACTGTCGGAATGGGTAAAATTGCACTTACATCAACTAGGTAGGGTTATATCTGCACTTTCAATTATCAAAAGGTTATATTGGCACTTACGTCAAGTAGGTAGGGTTATAAAAGCACTTTTCCCTTTATTTTTATTATAGCATTAAACTAGACTGTTTTTCCAAATTATGATTTTTAGATGACTTGTTTTTAGAAAACATGTTTCGATTCCAATCCGTTCTTCAAATTAGGTTTAGAAAAAAATTGAGTTGAAGGCATTTAAACAACAGACTTTTGACGATACCTATCAGAGGTCACACCAGATTGGAAAATTCCAGGTAGATAGGACAGGGTAGTCCAATTTGGTGCGGTTTAAACTATCTCAAATCGACAAAAAAATATTAATGGATTAAGGTTGATTTGTTACTCCCTCTATCCCATCTGAATTTACACACTTTTTGGTCAATTTTCTCATATAATGTTTGAACACTGATAACTTTATTATGTATACTAATGGTGTATTAAAATTTTAATTTTTATAAAATATATAATGTGAGGAATCTAATAATATCTCATGTGGTGATATTGGTGCCTATATACTAATTGAAATTCATGATCAAACGTGCACTACAACAAAAGAGGCCTATTAGGACACTGAGACAGGGACATTTTTATAAGAATCGTCCTAACAAATGTATATTAGGACGCTTATAAAATTAAACGTCCTAATATTGTGTGACAAGTATTAAAAGTGTCCATACATATATAATGAGGACATTACAAAGCAACCCAATATAAAACTATTAGGACATTTATAAGTGTCCTAAAAGATATATATTTGGACACTTATAAATTAAACGTCTCAATACATATGTAATGAGAACATTAAAAAGCGACCTAATATGATAGGACACATAAAAACAGCCCTATATCTTATCTATAGAGTCTCTTAATATATAGACCAATATATATAAGGACTCGCGATAAGAGAACTTTTAAAAAGTGTCATATGAATAGAAGGGTCCTAATAGAGATCTATAGGGACACTTTTTAAAGTTCTATTCGGAATTTTGTGTTGTAGTGGTGTTTTGAGAAAATTGACAAAAAAATGTAAAGATTTGATTCGGACGGAGGGAGTAGATGATTTACAGTAGAGGACCACCTACAATTATCATATGTGTTTTGCATTTTGCCACACACAATAGATCTTTTCTTAAGATTTCATGTTTATTTTCTTCTAATATGTAAATGAGTTTATCTCATATCTTCATAATTTCATTTTGTCACATAGATATTTGCTTTAAGATTTTTGTTTAGTGTTTATGTGTAAATGAGGTTCGCTCATATCTTCATACTTTCATTTTGTCACATAGACATTTGCTTTAAGATTTATGTTTAGCGTTTATGCGTAAATGAGGTTCGCTCATATGTTGCTCTAATGGATCACTCAAATGTAGGTTTTTGGCCGGTTTATTAGACATAAAACTTAGGGATGGCAATGGGGTGGAGCGGGTACGGATTATGGTACCTCCATACCCATGTCCACCTAAAATTTTCATATCCATAACCGCCCCATCATCTATGATGAGTACAATATTAAAATTCACCCCGCCCCATCGGCTATTATCTAAAATCCATCCCCGCTCCGTCACCCACTTGTGTCTCCATACCCACTTCAAATCCATTTAACTCACCAAAACTCGCCCCCACTGTCATACCTATTAACACTCCTTCTGTCCCATCAAAAAGGCATAATTGTTTTAGACTCGCTCTTTTATGCAGTCTGATGTGGTAGGAATATTTTGAAAAAAGTAGTGGGTCTAGTCTGAAAGTTGTTAAAGTTAAAGTGGACATTGCGAAAAACTTAACAACATATTATGTGTCAGTTTGGTTGATTTTTAAATTATTTCATTTTTATTGGGATGGGCGAAAAAAGAAATCACTCTCCTGATCCACTAACATTGAATCTTGTTTGTCTACTTTTCTCAAGGCATGTTTAAACATAAACTTTATACTCCCTTCGTCCCATCATAAACTTCCGAATTACTTTTTGCACAAACTTTAATACAAGTGCATGTGGCATCTATTTAATGGGTGATGAGAGTGGGCATGCATAAATCAAATGAAATGAGAGTTATGATCACATATTTCTGACTAAATGTAGAAATTTTAGAATTGGAAAGTTTATAGTGGGACGTCCCAAAAAGGAAAGTATGAAGTTTATTGTGGGACAGAGGGGGTATAATATACTAGTGTAGTACCATCGCATGTTGCGCGATATCATTAATTAATATATTGAGATTAAGTTTTATTTAAAATTTTAAAGTTTAGTAATTTAAGGAAAATTATATGAGTTATGAAGTGAAATAATTAATTTAGTTAGAAATCGTTAAATATTGAATACGATAAAAATTGATTATTTTCAATATATTTCATTCAAATTATTTAAAAACTAATTATTTATATGTTGAGATTCATTTTTAAAATGCTATCATAATTATATGTATATCATTGCAATAGATAAAAGTAAATGTCAATTGACCTTATTAGTCTCACTATTTATAAAATGCATTCATTTAACAGTTAGTCGGTTTAAGACGTTGTCATATATATACAAATAAATAATATGTACTCCTCCATCTCATCTCTATTTGCAATGCAATTATTATCACGTTGTTCAAGAAACATGTTTGACCGTTAATATGTTCACCTACATATAATATCAGCAAATAAAAAATTGATATTTAGAAACTATTTGTTACAATGAATTAAAAAATATCATATATGAATATATTGTTGTTCATATACATATTCAAATATGCGGTCAAATTTTCATATTGGTGCTTGTTATAAACAATAAAATTACCATGTGTGCTATGTTTAGATTCTCCATATCACCTAATTTATAAATATCATGTTTTTATTTACCGTTATTACATGTAGAAAAATTAGGGTTATTTACATTTATAACCCTGAGTTTAAGCTGAAAGTGCCAATATAACTCTGTAATCTCAGAAAGTGTAAAAATAACTCTAACTTATTATTGTATGTGCTAATCTAACCCTAACTTTTGGGGGGAAATTGTGCTGATATACCCAAAGTCTATCTTTCTGTCGTTGACCGTGTAAATTCCAGCCAAGAGAAAAAAGAAATGACTAAAATACCCTTGAACTAAAATCTAAAAAATTGTTTGGCCGAAATACCCCCTCAGAGTTATACAAGATTATTTCATCACATAGTCAATAAAGTCAGGGTTATATCTGCACTTCCGATATAAAGACAGGGTTATGTTTGCACTTCCGATATAAAAGACAGGATTATTTCAGCACATAGTTAATAAAATGAAGACGCGTTTTCTTCTGTTCCTCGCTCCTCACCGAATCCATGTAATGAAATCTCCCCATTTTAGTCGCTGTCATCACCGAAAGCTTCCCCTATACTTCGTCATGGGCTACCTCATAGTATAATTAAGTGTCGCTGCTTCTCATGTAATTAAGGCTTGCTAGTTCCCCTGTCAATTCCAGTACCTCATAGTACTTCCCATGTACTCTTTTAAAATCGAAATAGCCCTGCTTGAACTATTGTGTAAGGGCACTTCACACATTTTGAAGAGGCTGTAACGATGAAATCACAGCAAAACAACATCAATATCAATTTTCCAAATCTTCCAAAAAAATCAAAAAATTTATCTACCCCAAATCTGACCTAGGACTCACGTACAATGGAGAAATATTTTTACCTGCGATGGAGAGTCGAAGCAGGGCCGCTAGATGTGGTATTCAAGGAGGAGGAAACGAGGGAGCTTCGACGGCGGTCGGGCGGAGAAGAAATGGGAAGAGGAGAAATTTGGAGGATAAGTGGTCGGGCGACGCCTCAATTTCTGTGCTTCGGATTGAAGAAAGCAGGAAGAAGGGTGGAGCGGGGAGAAAGTTTGGGGAAGAATAGAAAATGCAAGAGGAAAATAGGAGAAAATGAAAAATAAAGTAAGGGTTAAGGACGTCATTTCATATTTTGTGACTTTTTCCTTTTTATAAAATACGGGCAAACAGTATTTTCACCTTATTCCGACAGTAAAATAGTTGACTAAAAAGTCAACATGGTCAAAGGTTATTTTAGCACTTTCTGATATTGCAGGGTTATATTGGCACTTTCAGCCTGAAGTCAGGGTCATTTTAGCACTTAGGCCTAATTTTTAATATTGTAACTGAAATCTTTTGTCATTCTATAATTATAATTCAACATCATCTTTTCCCATGTCATTGCTTGGTATAACCCTACAGTGCTAAAATTTGAAAGTGCTAAAATTGGTAAAAGTGTTGAAATAACCCTACAGGCTTTGACTGCAAAAATCCGACATTGACCATCCAATAGTGACCAAAATACAATTGCTTGGGTTTCTTTTAAAAAATTGGATGATTTTATCATATAAAATCTTAAGGTTAGATTAGTACTTTCTATAAAATCTTAAGGTTAGATCAGTACATTTAAAAAAGGGGAAAGTGCAATAATGATCCTATTAAATTTTAAAAGTGCAAATATAACCCTGTAAAATTTGAAAGTGCAAAACTAACCCTAAGATTTTGTAAATTAGTGCAATTATACCCAAATTGCACTATTCCGGCATTGACCGAATGAATTTAGGCATTGAACAATTATGAAAAGCAAAAAATGGCCTTACTCTTAAAAAATTGATGACAAAAATACCCCCAGGGCTCTTCATCTTCATCTTCAAACCTGCCACTAGCACTCCGTCACCACTAACCTCGCCCAGACTCATCACCACCAGCTCTGCATCAATCCCCTCAGTCCAGATCCGCCACCACCCAACCCAAACCCACCAATACCCATCCTAGACATGCCACAATCCCCTCCGCCCAGACCCGCTATGCCACCGCCACCGCCACCGCCACCACACCTCTCCACCTCCACACTTACCCCATCTTCCACACTCTAACCCCGCCCTAAATCCCCCTCCTCCTCAACTCCACAAACCCGTTGCCTCCTCCACACCAACCCCGCTCTTTCCCCCTCAAAACCCTTCGCCGCTCCAAAGGATGATGGAGGGTGACAGAGAGCTCGTGTTGAGGTTTGTGGCGGAGGTAGGAGCGCAACGGTTCCAAATTGAGTAGCGAGGAAGACCGAGACAAGTGCAAAAAACCGTTGTTCGAGGAGTACGTTAGCTACACAGGCCTGGAGGTAGCGGAAGTCAAGAGGAAGTGGGGTGATAGATGAGGAAGAGAAACTGGCGGCGGCGAAGGAGTTTGTAGTTTCGGGGTGGAGCGATAGTTTCCACCCATTTTCTGCTAGATCTGCCATGGAATTGATGGATGAGTTTTTGGAGGAAGAGGAGGAGGAGATGGGCGGTGATTGAGGAGGAGGGAGTGCGTGAGAGGTGAGAGCTGCTGAGGGTAAATAATGACTTATTTTATTTTAAAAAAATTAACTCAAGGGTATAATGATCATTTCCCCTACTTCCGGTCAAATTGAATGTTGACATTTGATTATCGAAGTCCATGGTTATTTTTGCACTTTCAAATTTCACAAGGTCATTTATGCACTTTGGATCAAAACATAGGGTTAAAATTGCACTTTTCTCTTTTAAAAAAACATATGTAGTTATCATTACGTACCCTTTCAAATGCCACTTAGGTTATTGTTTTAGACTTAGTTATCATTATGTACCCTTGCTCTAAGGATCTTTTAGAAGCATACATTTTTGCCCTATCTCTGATGTATAAAAAGGACTGAATACCCTAAAATTTGCATCATCAGTTGTTTAACCATAAAAAAAACTACTTGTCTTGTAATTTCAGCAACTCAGTTGTAACTTGTCAATATAACCTCACTTTATGACCAAGTTTCAAAACTTGAGTTATAAAGTGATGCGTAAAAATCTTATAAATAGAAAAGAGTATTTACCCTTATAAAATTACTCGAACCATTAATTTGTATCAATAAAAAAAGAAGAGGGTATGGATTACTAATAAATTATAGGTAAAGTTTTGGGGAAGATCGCATTTTCATAGGCGTATGGGAAGATGATGTTGAATTAGAATTATAGAAAGGTAAAAGGTTTTAGTTGCAATATAAAAATTTATTATGTTACACGTATTACTTATAAGTTTATGACCGATTAATACAACTCAAAAATTTTATCTTAATTTTTTTTTATATAATTTGCATTTTTTCCATAACTTATGAAAAACCCGTCTTTAAAGAGGCAGACTCTAAATTATAACAGATTAATTTATATGGTGGGTAAGTTAATCAATATTTGTTGGATCGACCTAAATCGATCCAAACTTTCACAATTAGACCAATCACATTTTATTTGTGTATTGTATTATGTCATGTGTCTTCCTAATTTGTATTATGTCATATGTCTTCCTAATTTGTATTTTTGATCTAGTGGATTTAAATGTATGAAACACAATTATCTTCAAAAAACTAAAATTTAAAAATGACACCAAAAATCTTTTTAAAAATTTCATTATAAATAGAGCCCAACATTGATACATTTCTCACATCTCTTCCAAGTTCTATTTTCCTCTCATTCAATCTTACGATTTTTTTTTGTAGTTTGTTGGTTTGATTCAAATTGTTGAAAATGGATTCGGCTACCAATTTTTTTAAAAATAATTTTATATGTTTACAAAAAGTATTTTTTATGGATATATTAAATATATATATATATATATATATAAACATATATACACACATCATATTCAAAAAATATATGTATGTTGTAGTAAATATTAGATTGTAGAAATAAAAAAATGTAAGAAAGAAAATGAAAAGGATGTGGGGACAATGATGACGTGGAATTGAGTTATGATTGTGCAATTAAATTAGAGAGGAGAGTTTTGGTGAGTGTAGTTGAGGAGAGAGGGTGATTATATTATTTAAAAATTGAAAAGTAGAAATTTTGGTGAGTTTTAGTGATCCCCATAAGAGTGAGTGAAACACCTTTAGATTTCGTTTATTGGTGACCTAAAAAATGAAAATTCAAACAGTGTGGCCCAACCGAGAAATAGTAGGGGTGAAAAGTGATCCCTGTGTAATGGAGAGGTTGGGCAAGGTTATTGCCACATGTCCCAAGCCTATTGACTAGAAATATACCAAATCAAATCCAATTTAATCCTTTTATATCCTTATCTACATACTCTCTCTATTTTGTTATTTATGGCATCATAGGTTTAGGTGCTTGGATTTAAGTGAAGAAAATGAGTGAATGAAATTGAATATAGAAAGTAAAAAATAGAATGAGTAGATGAAATTGAAAGAATCTTGCCAAAAATAGAAAGTATGTTATTTAAAAGAAAATATCTCAATTAGGTAAGAGTGTCATTAATAGAGAAACAGGGGAGTATCTGATTTTATTTTATTTTAAAAAAATATTTTTGTAATAAAATTAATTGCAAAAACCAATATTGCCATAGTTCGGTGCACAACTCAATATTTCTCTTCTATCTACTTAAAAAAACTCTCTCCATTTTTGTATTTAGTGTTAATCCTTTATCAATAGGATTAACACAAATACTATTTTCTTCCATGGATCAAAACAATTCCAATTTCTTTCCTTTTTCTGAAGGAAATTTTATTTCACAACAAAATTCAAATGCACAATATTATCAAAATCCACCGGTTTATTCAATCTTTGAAGAAGCTTCTAAATCTCATTTTTCTATATCAACTCATATTCTTCTATCAGCTAATATCCCTTCTCCCAAAAATAATTCTCAATCATCTGGTGAAAATGCTGAAAATGTTCATGAAAAAAAATGCATTCCTTGGTGTGTTAAAGAAGATATAGCTATAATGTCTGCTTATTGCTTTGTTAATAAAAACAGGCGAAGAGGCAATAACAAGAAAGGTGGTGTGTTATGAGGCTCGAGTCATGGATCAGTTCGAGCGAATTTGAGCAGAAAATCCAGGAGAAATCAATCCAAGAATTTTGGATCAAATGAAAGGTCATTTTAACGACTTAATGAAAGTGCACAAAAATGGATTACTACGTATAAAGAGGCATATCGTTTGAAAATGAGTGGAATGAGCTTGCAAGATGTCCAAACACAAGTTTTAACAATTTATGAACAAGGCGGTAGTAAGTTTACTTACTTGCATGTATATTAGGAAGTTATGTGTAAACATCCAAAGTGGGAGACGAAATTAGATAAAGATATGACTCGATCTCATTCAGAATATGAAGGGAGTAACGAAGAAAGTAGATTCACCTCAAAACGTTCAAGGACCACTGAGGGTGGTGATTATGCAATTCCATCGAATTCCGATACTCCAATTAATGATGCACCAACAATTTCACGTCCCAAAGGTAGAGATGTTGCTAAAAAGAAAGGTAAAGTCACAAAATCTAAGTATTCTACTATTTCAGATGAATTTATTGCAGAACTTCGTGAGTTAAGGCTCACACGAAACAAAGAAGCTGAGATCATGAACGAACTTGGGACTAGAACTCAAAGTGGAAAACGATCAGAACGACATTGAACGGGCAAAAGAGCAGAGAAAAATGAAGAAGGTCAAAATGCAATTTTTAC
>JAULKK010328129.1:0-11041 GCA_032355705.1 Rubia peregrina | reverse complement strand
TCAATTAGTTGGTCAAAGTTCAGCAACTTTGACTGCCAAATAGTAAGTGTGCAGAATCGCCTGGGACGGAGGGAGTAGTATATTTCTGCACCCAGAATATTCTTTTATTTTATATTTTTTTCTCCCAAAATGTGTGAATCCCAATTCCCAAAATCCCTTTCTTCCGAAATCGAAGTCGAAGAACATTTGGACTCCACTCCAGAGACCGGGCTTCAATTTTGAAGGTGCACCTCACTTTTGAATTCCTGACTTCGCCCCTGATATAAACATGAAGTGAGCTTGATATTGAGTATCAAGGTGTTGTAAGGGAGCCTGTGTTGTTAGAAGCCATTGGGTGGAAGGAGAAATAATGTTCGAAAAAAATGTAAAACTAGGGAAGGTAGCATGATTGGGACGAGTTTGTAACAGAATCAGGAAGGGAAAAGAGGCCAAGAAAGGAGGTAAAAAATCAGAAGAAGGAGTTGAATAATCGACTTGCGTCTAATACCATGTAGAAGGTTAATTCCTCTTGATTTAGGTTTGCATTATTTAGGAGAGGATTAAAAAGAGTTAAAAAAATCACGAGTTGTCCAAAAAAAAAAAAACCCCTCTCTTGCCGTCCTCCCTTCCTCCCCTCCTAAAAAAATATACTTCTTTCTTCAATATTCTTTTTCCCATCACGGGGGATATGGAAACATAAATTTTCTAATTTATTTTTTGAGCGTGTATGCAATTGAATGAGTATATATTTGTTTTAATACATGTAACATTAGTATTGTTCTTCGACAGACAGATTGTATTGTTGTGCTCGTGATGAAAACTCAATTTAGTTGTTCGTGTCAATGTTTTATTCTCGATCTGGTTGTACTGATCATGTTTCGTAATTATGTTTATGTTTTTGTATGAGGGTTTCAATTAAACTGGATGCATCAAATTTGTGTTTTTTAAGGTGTTTACTACTTGGACAATATAGATCGTGCTTTGGATCAAATGGTGATGCAGTCGTTTAAGATACCTGTTTCGTGAAGTGATTAATGTGTGATGCACTCATTTCTGCCAAGTGGTCATGAATTTTGCAGGAAGCAAGATGATATCCCAATCACGATATTACAATTTTATTAGATCTCTAATCTGTTACTATACAGACGATAAGTTTGGTTGACATGTAATTTGCGTATCTTTGCAATATATCAGTTATTGCTAGAGGCTAGCTAGTTGAGTTGGATGTTGATTCCATTTACAATTACGATCAGTCTGGTTGACATGTAATTTAGATATCCTTGCAATATACTCCCTCCGTTCAGCTATAAATTACTTAATTTGATTTTTGAAAGTCAACTGCATCAATTTTTAACTATTAATATCTTTATTTATGTACGTAAAAGAAATTTTAAAAATATAATATAAAAATACATGTTATGATGAATCCAACGACATATAATATGGTAATAGTCATACCTATAGAATAATAGAATTTAATGGTTGAAGTTGGACTAGTTTGACTTCCAAAAGTCAAATTAAGCAATTTATAGCGGGACAGAGAGAATATTAGTTTTTGCTGAAGGTTACCTAGTTGAGTTGGATGTCAATCTCATTTATTATAATCACTACCGGGCATTTTCCCCATCACCTATTAACTATTATTTTCAAAAATAAAGATCAAGAGTTGTACTGGAATTCTTACTCCTAAATATGTGGTAGAACCATTTATCAAGATCTTCTATCCTAACAAAACTAGTCTAGTAAGTTACGCTGCCCCCAAACTTCTATCTCTCGAAACCCTATTTCCCCTTTCAATCTTCTCTTCCCAGAATGATGGGGCGAGGGGGAAAGCAATTTTTTTATTGAGTTGAAGTTCCTTTCTTGTGTTGAATAATTGTGGAATTTGTCTCCATGCATTATTTTTTTTCCGACCTGATCGATTGGATTGTCGTGTTCATGATCATCACTCGATTTAGTTGTTTGCATTAATGTATTGTTTTCGATCTAGTTTTATAGATCATGTGTTCATTGTTCTGTTTTTGTTTTTGTTTTAGGGGTTCCATATATTTGGATGCACCGATCTATGTTTCTCAAGTTGTTTACAGTTTGAAAACATAAATCTTGGTTGGATCAAGTGGTGTTACAGGAATAGAAAATCCATGTTTGGCATAGCTAGTGATATTGATGTGTGATATGCTTCTCCCTGTCAAGCGATCATGATTTTCGTGATCCTGTTTTTACTGAATTTCTAATATGTAATAGTACATATCATCAGTATAGTTGACATATAATTTAGATAATTTTCTAATAAGTTGGTTATTGTTAGATACTAGTTAAGTTACATGTCAATTCTACTTATTGTAGTTTTTTCAGCACCTATAAGTTATTGATTTCAAAGGGAGAAAAAAATAATCCGGTGAGTTTGGATTAGCCCAACGGTTCTTCGTGCATTTTGATTCCTTGTAGTTTATTAAAACAAAAACATCCAAAATAATTATCGATACGTACTATGGAGTTGAAATATTCGTTTAACGTTTTTACGAGGTATCTTGATATGTAATAATATGAACGATGAATATTGTAGTTGTTAAATTAAATATTAAACTTTTAAATTTAATTAAAGTAATTTTAAAGTTAAATATTATACTTTTTTCTTCTATTTTACATTCAAAAACACTTTATTACATGTGTTAACTTATAAAATATAATAGCCGTATTTAAATTTAAAAAATACAAATTTTGTTTTTTTAATAAAAAAACAATACCTTATGGACAACCCACATTTCCTAAAACTTCTCAAACTTTGTATATTGAATATGGACCATATGTTGTCATTAATTAATTTCACATGATTAACACGGCTTAGTCTTGGTAAAGACCGCATTTCCATATGTATATGGAAAGATGTGGTAGAATTAAAATTATAGAAATGTAAAAGGTTTTAGTTGAAATATTAAATATTTATTATGAAACGTGAAGTAATGCAAATGGGCCAATCAGCCCAAAATCAATTTTAATGGAGGAAAAAACTTTGTTTTTCTACTCTTAGTCCCGCATGTGAAATTTAGAAGGGATGGATGTAGTTTAAATATGGAAATGCTTTACTACCACTATGAGTGAGCAAGAGGAATAAAGACCTCTCGTGCTTGCTGCCACCACCCATCTAGACGTGATGTGATGTGGCGAGGCGGGCAGGCGCGTCGGGTTGGGTCGGGTGTTAAGCCCATATTAATCTTTTTGGTCCCGATCAGTTTGAAAGTCCAGCTTTATGAGACTTCTCAATGATCAAACGTTTAAAAATCTGTCCCTATTTTTTTCCTTACCTTTGAACACCCGTTTTTACCTTGCTGAAATAATTTCAAAACCCTGAAAGTTTTTTTAGTGGGTCATAATTGTTCCTATGTTTACTCAATCCACTCAGTTCATGTTGTTGCCGAGATTTGCTCAGTCATGCGGAAATGACTCCACATTCCACCCGAAGCAGAACAACTTCCTACGTTCCAGAATTTTACGCTCTAGTTGTTGTTTTAGTGCCTATAAAAGGCCATTCGGGAAGGAAAGTCAAACACACATTTTCTACGCTCTCTTCTTTACAATTTTCTTCTTTCAAACAATTCTGAATACGGATCATATTAACATGAGTTCCTCCTCACTGCTTGAGCGCACGAGTTAGTGAGGTTCTGTGGTACCTTCGGGAACGAACTCCTACGTTTAAACTTGCACTACGGGTTGAGCAAATTTCGAAGGTAGTGATTTATCATGCCTACAATTCTGTTTTTAAAAGAAATTTTTTTAGTATTGTTCTTTTTCTAAACATAAGTTTTTAAACGCAAAGGACCATACATTCTTTTCCTTCATTGCTACAAATTTTGACAAAAAATTGAAACAAAATTTTACTTCTTGTTTGGAAAAAAAGTCTAGTCAAATGAGGTTTTTGAATGAACTTTCAAAAAAAATACCTCCTCTAGATGGTGTTAACTACAACCGGTGGTCTAAAAGGGCCTTAATGTTTCTTGAACAACTGGAGGTGGATAACGTTTTATTCACTGATCCTCCCAAAATCATAACCACTATCTCCATTACCAATCAACCCCTGAAGTTCCTTCAAAGGAAGCTTCTGAGACAATTCTCAAGTATGAGAAAGATAACTAAACCTCTAGGAGTCATATTCTCAACAACATAACGAATTTTATATTTGACTTGTTCATCACCAACAAATCTGCTAAATCAATATTGCAGTCATTGGAGAAGAAATATGGTGCCGATGATGCAGGGAAGGAAAAATATGTGGTTGGGAATTGGATCAAGTTCCAAATGGTGGACAACATACCCATTATAGACCAGGTTCATAACTACAAAAATCTAACTGCTGAAGTACTCGTAGAAGGCATGCCGATGAGCAACATCCTTTAGGCTAACGTCTCATTGAGAAGCTGACAGAGTCTTTGTCTGATTATCGCAACCACCTCAAGCATAAGAAACGGGATATGAGTCTAGAGGAACTAGCCAACCACATGAAAATTGAGGTAGCCAATCGCCTCAAAGATAAGGTATCCTCTTATTTTTCCAATTCGGTTAAAGCTAATCTTGTAGAATCTAGAAAGGTTGACAAGTCTAAGTCCTCAGCTATCATCAAGAAGGGAACCAATCCAATCAAAAACATTGGCAACTTCAAGAAAAATGGGCCAGCTCTAAAGAAGTCCAAAGTAGCATGCTACTTCTGTGGCAGAACTGGTCATCGATCCTATCAATGCTACCAGCGTAAGGAAGCCAACAAAAAAACCAACCAGAACACAAACAACAAACCACAAGCCAATCTCACCAAAGATGAACATATGGAGACCATTGCTGCTGTAGTCTCTGTAGTCAACCTGGTAAAAAATAAGACAGACTGGATCATTGACACTAGAGCCTCCAAACACTTATGCAAAAATAAGTATCTGTTTGCAACTTTCTAGGAAGTCGCCAATAGTGAACACGTCTACATGGGAAACTCAAACAGTTCCCCAGTTATCAACAAAAGAGGGTTTTACCAAACTGACTTCCAGAAAGAATTTATCACTTTCAAATGTTCTTTATGTTCCTTCTCTGTGTAGAAACTTAATATTTGCTGGTCTGTTTAACAAGGCCGGTCTCAAACTGGTGTTTGAAGCTGAAAAACTAGTTATCACTCAAAATGGCCAATTTGTGGGAAATAGATACATCTCTGGGGGGCTATTTGTTGTGAACTCCACTGCTATCAATGAAGCATCTACTTCTACTTATGTCATTGAATATTTTGATATTTTGCATGCACGTTTAGGACATGTTAGTACAAATTCACTTAAATAAATGCAACACATGAACTTGCTACGTAACCTGCCAAAAATTTAATTGGGAAGATGTCAAACTTGTATAGAAGCTAAAATCGCTAAGAATTTTTTAAACAAGTAACTCGACGAGTAATTAAACTTTTTTGAGCTAGTTCACACAGACTTTGCGGATTTTAGAAACTTTAAAAGTAAAGGTAGAAAATGGTACTACAAAAACTTTGTAGATGATTGTTCAAGGTATACTAAAATTTCCCTTTTAAGAACTAAAGATGAAGCAGAACAAAAGTTCCTAATCTACAAAGCTAAGGTAGAAAATCATTTAGGTCGGAAAAATAAAGTGACTTAGGTCAGATAGGTGAGGAGAATACACTACAAACTTCCTTAAAGATTTTTGTGAAAAGAACGGCATAATTCATGAGTTCAATGCACCTTACACTCCATAACAAAACGAAATAGCTAAGAGGAAATATATAACTTTAAAGGATATGATGAATGCAATGCTTTTAAGCTCTTGATTACCTAATGAAATGTGGGGGGATGTTGTCTTATCAACCAATCATATTCTAAATAAGGTGCCTCATAAAATATTAGATAATTTTTTTTTATGAATTGTGGAAAGGATATACCCCTAACTTGAAATACTTAAAAGTGTGGGGGTGTTTGGCTAAAGTAGCTTTGTCTGCTTTCAAACGTGACACTATTGGTTCTAAATATGTTGATGCCATATTTCTAGAATATGCTGAAAATAGTACTGTTTATAGATTTATGCGATTACATGATAAATCAATGTGCGAATATAGAGATGCTGAATTTTTAATGCATATTTCCTTTAAAGAATATGAAGGATATATCTTCCGATGTGATACCGGTTTCCACTAGTTGTATTTCTGTGCATGTACCAGAACATGGTAATAATGAAATTCGAAGAAGTAAGAGACGTAGAAAAGAAACTAATTTTGGACCTGATTTCATTACTACTTTTGTGACTGAACTCGAAGATCGAGATGAATTAAATGAGTTAGTAATTTTTCTTCACCTCCTTGAAGAAGATCCTAATACTTAAGAAGAGGCTATGAAATCTATAGATGCTAGCTTTTGTAGAGAAGTAATTAACAGTGAACTTGAGTCAATAATGATTAATAATACATGGAACTTGGTAGACTTGCCTAAGGGATCAAAAGCATTAGGTTGCAAATGGATACTTAAAAGAAAACTAAGAACTGATGGTTCAGTAGAAAGATTTAAGGCAAGACTTGTGCTTAAAGGCTTTACCCAAAAGTTTGGTATAGACTTCTTTTATACTTACTCACATGTAACTAAAATAGCCACAATTTTTGCACTATTTACCTTGGCCTCTATACATAAAATGTTAGTACATCAAATGGATGTTAAAACCGCTTTCTTGAATGGTGATCTATAAGAATAGATATATATGATACAACCCCCTGGGTACACCATAACGGGGCAAGAAAATAAGGTGTGTGAATTTAAGAAGTCATTGTATGATTTAAAACAAGCACCAAAAAAATGGTATGAAAAGTTTCATAAAACTATTCTTAGTTTTTGTTTTATTGTGAATGGATCTTATGCTTGTGTGTATTCAAAACTATTTGATTCTGAATGTGTGATTATTTGTCTCTTTGTAGATGACATGTTATTATTTGGAACACACATTGATGCTATTAATGAAACCAAAAGGTTCTTATCCTCTAAATTTGAAATGAAAGATTTATGGGAGATTTATGATATAAAAATTACTAAAAAAGATGATGGTTTCATTTTATCCCAGCCTCACTATGTTGAAAAGGTGTTGAGAAAATTTAATAGTTTTGATGTAGTGCTAGTAAGAATTCCTTATGACTCCACTATTCATTTAAAGAAAAATAAAGGAAGACGTGTGTCTCAAGGGGAGTATGCAAAAATTATTGTTATAAATGAACTACACTCGACCTGATATTGCCTATGCAGTAAGTAGACTAAGTAGGTACACCCACAATCCTAGTGGAGAACATTAGGTTTCCCTTAGACGTTTACTAAAATATCTAAGGGGTACAATGGACTTAGGATTGCATCTTATAGGATATCCCGCTGTTTTGGAAGGGTATTGTGATGCGAACTGGGTAATCGATAATAATGAAGCAAGTTCCACTAGTGCTTTTGTTTTTACCTTAGTAGGAGCTGTTATTTCGTGGAATTCTTCAAAACAGACTTCTATAGCTCGGTCTACTATGGAGTCTGAGTTTATAGCTCTAGACTTGGCAAGGCAAGAAGTTGATGGAAGGACCTACTTGAGTGTTAAAGATTGGCCTTCCTTTTATAAAAGACTTTTAAGGGTTGTCTTTCTAAAGCACTTATGAGTTTTCCCAAGGAAACTGTGGCCACTATAAGTTTTTATTTATCACGGAACTTGTTTTATTCAAGTAAGACACGCTCTTGGAATGATAAACCAGTTTAAGAGTTCCAGATACATTGACTCCAAAAATAAGTTGAGCATCCCAATTCACCACGCATTAGTTCAATCGCAAGATACTTATGCTTAAGTGTCGAACTTTCACATGCTCAGAAAAATTACCATTTTGCCCTTTTACATTAGTGGGGGATTGTTAGTAATGCAAATGGGGTCAATCATCCCAAAATCGATTTTAAAGGAGAAAGAAAAACTTTGTTTTTACTCTTAGTCCCACATGAGAAGTTTAAAAGGAATGGGTGTAGTTTAAATATGAAAATGCTTTACTACCACTTTGAGTAAGTAGGAGGAATAAAGACCCCTCGTGCATGCCCTCATCGCCCGACCACACCGCCCGACCGAACGTGATGTGGCGGGCGGGTCGGATCTTAAGCCCATAATAATCTTTTTGTTCCCGGTCAATTTGACAGTCCGGTTTTATGAGACTTCTCAATGATCAACGTTTCAAACTATATATATCCCTATTTTTTTCTCCTGGCCTTTAAACACCCATTTTTATACCTTGCTGAAACAATTTCAAAACCCTGAAAGTTTTTTTACTGAGTCGTAGTTGTTCCTATATTTACTCAGTTCATGTCGTTGCCGAGATTTGCTCAGTCATGAGGAACTGACTCCACGTTCCAATCCAAGTGGAACACTTTATAGATTTTTATGCTCTGGAGAGTCTGGTTGTTGTGTTGAGTGCCTATGAAAGGCCGTTCAGGAAGCAAATCCAAACACACACTTTCTACACTCTTTTCCTCACATTTTTCTGCTTCAAACAATTCTGAGTTATGAGCATATTAATAAGAGTTCCGTCTCACTGCTTGAGTGCACGAGTTAGTGAGGCTCTGTATTACCTTGGTAAATGAACACATATGTTGAACCTTGTACTACGGATTGGGCAAATTTCGTTTCAAAGGTAGTGATTCATCACTCCCACAATTCTGTTTTCAAAAAATATAAAATTCAGTACTGTTCTTTTTCAAAACAAAAGTTTTCAAACACAAAGGACCATACATTCTTTTCGTTCATTGCTACGAATTTTACCAACAATGTGCAGTAGTTATAAGTTGGGAAAAGTGCTTTTATAACCCTACCTAGTTTACAGAAGTGTCAATATAACCTTTTGATAACTGAAAGTGCAGATATAACCCTACCTAGTTAATGTAAGTGCAATTTTACCCATTCCGACATCCCGCGGCGGCGGTCCGGCGAAGTCAATGTCGGAAATGGGGTCTGAGGGTTATATTGGCACTTACATTAAATAGTTAGGGTTATTTTTGCACTAAAAATTATCTGAGAGTTATATTGGCACTTATATCAAGTAGGTAGGGTTATATTGGCACTTTGCCCTTATAAGTTTATGACCTGATTAATGCAATCCAAAAAATTAATCTTAATTTCTTTAAATTAATAGTTTAAACGCTTATGAAAATATCATTTTTCTACAAACGGACTCAAACAATTTTAGACGAAAATACAAAATTAGATAATTTAAAGCTATATTCTAACTTAGTGGTAAAAAATAAGCACTTTTAGTAGAGGGACCGCATCAGTAAATGACATAACCTAGCTAGAGTGCCAACCCTATCCTTTGGTATGTTTTGAAGAAGTTTTTCCGACCTCTTGACATCCTTCTTCCTCATCTCTTGAGATTGACCGTAGAATTTTACAGTTTTGAACTAATTAGAACTAAGATAAGATAATAAGAGAGAATATTTTTTATGTTTTGATTTAGACAAACCAAACCGGTATAACTACATCGTACACATAAATCTTTCCTTAACTTAAATTCTTCTACTCCAATCTAATCAGGGACTGAAAAAGAGTTTGATTCTTCTTAGACTTTTACTTCATCAAGGCTTCATAATAATAATTATCATAATATTCATCAAGGCTTCAAGTTTATCTGCATTTCATCTCATCTCAGTCAGGGGCAAAGCTATTAAGGAACCCGGGGTGCACGTGCACCCCGGAATGATTATTTTTTAAAAATATTTATGTTTTTTACAAGTCAAAAATTATTTTTAGTATATTTCTGCACCCAGAATATTCTTTTATTTTATACTTTTTTCTCCCAAAATGTGTGAATCCCAATTCTCAAAATCCTTTTCTTCCGAAATCGAAGTCGAAGAACATTCGGACTCCACTCCAGAGACTGGGCTTCAATTTTGAAGGTGCACCTCACTTTTGAATTCCTGACTTCGCCCCTGATCTCAGTTAAATTTATTTCAGTGCAGTAAAATTTTATCTAGTTTATTTTTGATATAATACTTAGTTTGAATTCAAATTCAATGTAGTTTAATAAGAAATAAATTAAACTCAGAAAAACAGATTAATTAATTCTAGCAATAATGTACAGCTTTCAAGTTTGAAATGCGACACGCTAGAGTCTAGGGCGGTTTCCGACACCACACTGACAGCACCCGACATTTGTGCTCTCAATCCCTCTATATATTTTTAGACTCCAACGAACCAACGCATAGTTTTCACCAAAACCCCTTTTCATATTTTCGATTCGATCTACTTATGATCAGAAAATGAACAATCTTGATACTCAAAAAACGAGGTGGCAAGAAAGAAGACTCCCCTTAATACAAGAAGGCTCAAACACGATCATGCCAAACCCTAAGAACAAGATGCACATATTTCCCGGCGGGTTCGACGACGACCTCATGGTTTCCGCAGCGGCGCCGCCAGTCACGGTGGCCCTGGAGGGCCGGTCGATATGCCAGAGAATCAGCCTTGACAAGCACAGCAGCTACCAGAGCTTGGCCAGGGCCCTAAGACAGATGTTTGTTGATGTTAATGATGATGACAATGATAATGGATCATCGGATGCAGTATTTGATCTTTCCAATGCTATTCCAGGCCATTTGATTGCTTATGAAGACATGGAAAATGATCTTCTTCTTGTTGGCGACCTCAGATGGAAGTGAGTCCTTTTCCTTTCTCTAATTCTCTTCATACAATATATTCCTGGCCATTAGACGGATCATTTTCTAATTAATGTAACTAATGGGGTGACTTGATTTTTTAAAATTTATTGCAACAAGGTTATGTAGTTTTGAAAAACTTTTAAAATGTATCTCGATGCATAAACAATTATAACTAACCTTAAAAATTACTGAAATGAGATTTTTCATGATTGGTCTAACTGTTGGTCGGTCTAATAGAAAACTTTCTCTATTCCTTAGTATTTGCAAATTTACATAAAACTACTAGAATTTTCCCTCGATCTGTACTATGAATGTCCTACAATTATGTATTACGAAGAATGCAAGATCTGAGGCAACAATGTTCATTCATGTTTTTATTT
>JAULKK010328108.1:0-11043 GCA_032355705.1 Rubia peregrina | reverse complement strand
TATTAGCAACAACAAGGATTCGGGCATACCATTTTTTTACTTCCCCTATTTTAGGGCCCAGTGGATAACTCGGCCAGAGGGTCCGTTAAATTCACTGTTCGGCGATGTTGAATGATAGCAAAGCAGATATGCGAGATTTTCCTTCGAGTCCAGCGACCTAGAACGATAGCAGCAGAAAAGGTAAACAATATGAAATATTTAGAGAAGATGAAATGTAGTGGATAAAAATGAGAATAAAGGAAAAGAAAATTGGGGAAATGATTGAAAAAATATGACAGTTGCCGGCCGAGAGGACTTGAACGCCAGCGACGAGCGGCGGCCGAATGGATGAAAGTCTTCCTCCAAATCGATGCCCCGGTTTGCATGCCTGGAGCTGAAGGAAGAAAGTAGGAAGACACGATTAGAGCGGGAAGAGCAAGGAAAAAACAAGGAAAATAAGGTGAAAATGAGAAATAAGGATAGGGGGCAATGAAGTCTTTCCACATTTTATGAGTTTTTCTTTTTTTAATTAAAAGGGTAAATGGTATCTTCACTTTATTCCGGAAGTAGAAAGGTTGACCAAATGGTCAACTTGGTCAAGGGTTATATTGTCACCTTCTGAGATTACAAGGTTATATTGGCACTTTCAGCCTAAAGTTGGGGTTATTTTAGCACTTTTCTCTAAAAAAATTGTTTCATGGATGTCGATGTTTTGAAATGGTCGTTGCAATAATGTGGTCAGTATGAATATATGTGGTAATCAATTAGTGGAATGATTGGCTGTTTATGTGATTCATGGCTTGATGTGGTTCTCGACGATCTGGAATGTTATGAATTGTGAATTTCAGATAATCTTGGTCCTTGGAAATGATAGATTGGTTTGTTGATTTGGATTTCTTGTTTGAATGCACTTATTTTCTAATCCATGAAGTCTATCGTGTTGATCATCGTAGATGCCTCCCAAGGGAGAAAAACTCACTGGTGTGGCCAAGAGGATGAGGGGTGATACACAAAGCAAAATTGATGAAAAAATTAAGTCCCCCACACCTATCATTCCCCTGAGCATAAAATTTGAGGAACCCGTGTGAAACATGATGCAGTATCATCCTCACCAGTTGCGGAGCCTCTGGCAAAAAAGGGTCCCAAGAAGAAGGTCGGGATTGATGATGTTTCAAAGGCGAGTGGGGGAAGCATGGCAAAGCCTTCAAAAAAATTGAGATTTGATCTTGGTGCAAGGAGCCTGGTACAGCCACATGCCAATCAGTTAGGCTTTCAAATGAGAGGAATCTGGTGCCAGTACAGTTCAACCCATCTAACATGGTCTGCACGAAGAATTGGACCGCGTGAACGGCATATTATAACTATGCATTCTGCTGGTGAATCAAGTTTGAGACACGCAAGCATTGGAATAACATCCCCGCTGACACCAAGAATGAGGCTTGGAAGGACATCATGCTAAGTTTATTTGATTATAGAGATTATATTATTTCCAGTAGTTTTATTATCTAACATTAGTACCAAATAATTATCGATGATTAGAAGCTAGCTTCATTTATTTTGTAAATTCAACGCAGGTGAGGTTCAAATTTGAGCAGAAATTGACCACTGCACAACTTCAAAAATTGAAGGAAATTGTGTACGTCGCGGCCGGCAACACCTACCAAAACTGGAAATAAAAAATTGCAAAAAAAATGCATCCACCAGGTGGCAGACAACACAAACAAACTGAAAACAAAACCTTGGGAGAAGTACAAATGGTTGGAGGAAGAGAAGTGGAACAGGTTCTATAAAATCAGGACGACATCCGAATTTAAGATAACATGTTTATGAACATTTGTGTCTTAACAGTTAAATTTCATTAGGAGTTACTTATATCAGTTAAAAATATTAAATTAACCTTTTGTGTTTTGGATAAGAAATCAATGTGACGGCTAGCTCCCAATCAAAGAGAAAGGTTTATATACATCGGACTGGAATGAGCGGTCACCGAGTCACTCGGGCAAAGATCATCGAGAAAAAGAAAGAAGAAGAGAGAGCAAAACTAGCTGCCCAAGGCTTGACAGAGGAGGAGATTGAGCTAGAGATTGGGAACATAAATTTCAACGTGGACAGATCATCGGTGTACCTCGAGTCCACCAAGTTGGAAAATAAGACCACCACATACACTGACCTGAAGGACAGAGCCGTCGCTACAGATATTGTAAGTATTTTCAAATAATTGGTCATTTTAATGTTTTCATTTTCATTTTAATATTTATAATTTTACTTTTACTTTTAATTTTTAATTTTAATGTTTATATTTTACGCCTAATCACAAATACGGATGAACGAGAAGGTTGCTAGGGGAACATTGGTTCTGAAATCCGGGAAGGACATACTTATAAATGCAACTGGCAAGAAGAATCACCCAAGAAGGTATAGAGGTACTGAAACCAACCTCCTAACAGATGTTTTCTTAACCCATATGTCCCGCAGCCAAAGAAAATGCGGTAGCAGCTTGTCCCTTAGTCCAATAATCAGAAAGAAGCAACTGGCAGACCAACCGGTGGTGAAGATGATTATGACATATCTTGACTGGATTGCATCAGCTAGAGAAGTCCAAATACCAGTGGGCCTTGATGATCCCATGTCATTCATTGAAAATTCATTGGGACAAGTCAACGCTGCACAGACCAAATCTGAGGGTGCTCCAAGCGATGAGGAGAATGATGAGGAGGTAAAAAAGTGGATTACAATTTCATTTTATTTGCTTCATCCCTAGTATTTTTATAAACATATTATTTATATATTTTCTAACAAATATAGTTCTACAATGCATGACAAAATGGGTAGAAAGTTTATTTTTTCGTGAAGAAACTAGACGGGTCAAGGGTCATGGAGGCAAAATGATTTCTCTAGAAAATGCGCCACAGCCAGACATCAGCAGGTGGAGTTGCTTATGTTTGAGTTTCTGAGCCGGTCTTCCATGCCAAGGCAGGATTGCCATCCATTGATCGTAGATTTGTCGATGTTTGAGAGGCTGTTGGACATGTCGTTGACTAGCCCATGACTTTGATCTACCAGTATTTTGGATACCCCAAAGGAACAAGAGAAGAAAGTGCCTCTCAATGTTTCCTCTGAAAAGGAATGAGAATTCCTAGAGGTCCTCAATGACGAGGTATTTCGATTAAATTATTATGTATATATTTTTTATTTGGTACATATTCTAAGTGTTTAAATGTTAATTATGAAATTACATTGTTTCCTTGTCATATGTAATAGCCCGACACTACTTCATCGATGTAGCCATCCGGTTCGACAACTAGGCATAGGTCGGGTACAAAATATGTCAAGATACCAATAAAACTGCTGAAATTGGTAATTCTATCAAAATTTGTTACTATACTATTTGGACAAGTTTCATATACTTAGTACATCTTTTTGAACTGGCCACATGCAGATTGTAAACCACCGCAGATTAACTAACTATCCAATGATGAGGGAGTTCATCAAACATTTTAATGAAGTGGAAAATTAAATGAATGCTACATGGAAGGTTATTTATTACAATCAGTTTTCGGTATCCACATTTGCTAGACCATAAAAATTTTCCCTTGACATCGAGCAAATGTTGGAGTTCGTATGCAAGCTTGGGAATTGTCATGGCATGACATGGATCTCGAACTCCCAGCTATATTTGTGGATGAGGTGAGTTTCAAAATGTTCAATTTACATTTTTGGCTTCATAAAATATCAATGACATAAATTGAGTTATACGCTAACAGGAACCTATAGAGTACAGTGGAGGGCACGAACAAGGGGAGAATCCAATTTTAGGTCACAACACAGGAGGAAATTATGTCGGTCATGAAGAAGATGGCATCAATAACCAGCTGCCCTCATCTGGGAAACGATAGTTGCATCCGACGCTGACACTTTTGTGGTGCTCTACCTCAAGAGGTCAGACACATTACATTAATGTTTAAATTACCGTCACTTTAGTTAAATTCACCCGAGATATTAATTTGTTAAGTACTAACAGAGGCAACATTGGTTCCTCATCCTCGTTTGTCCCGGTACAAAAAATGTTTTCACATTGGACACTCACCGGTGGTATAAAGTCAGATGATTACGTCGGAATATTTCCAGGCATTACTATCCATTGAATTAGACTTCATTCTTGCCATGGAATATTCTAAGTTAATATTAAAAAATAACATATCCCCGGGCTTGCATGTAAATATGAGAGGGTGAAGATGAAGAATGAACCCTCAACCAATTTTAGCTGGAAAATAACAAATATGAATGTAAGTATTCACCATAAAAATTTACACATACTTTATAGATTTTGTTTTCTCCTTACACTGATTATACATTATGTATTGTTGTATTCTATCTTAGGATCGAGGACAAGGAGGTAGTTGGGAATGCGGCTACTATGTCATACTATTCCCGGAGAAGCTGGACCTTAAGACAACTTCAAAGAATCCACCTGACGTAAGTATCAAAACTCCTAAACAAATAACAATAGTTCTGCCTTCTTTTGCAGTACCCCATCCTACTAATTGACATTTAATTGAATTGAATCGCATGTTTTTTCATAAAATCAAGGCCAATACCATGCCTACGAACTTCAAGAGGTGGCAAACAAATGGTGCGAGGCATGGGCTACCATTTATGCAAAAGAGGCTAAAAATGATCCGGCAAACTTTGATTTAATGATATGTATGAATGAGTGATTGGAGTTTGTGTATTAACATTGATATTTCATGCTTTCTTTTATTTTATCATTTGTGGATTCATATTTTCTTCAATATCAAATTTACAATTTTTTCTACATTTCTGTGGGATTTATTATGATCCATTTTCTCCGTGGTTGATCCGGGATGGTGCCCGAATATAAAATTTATCCAAACCCATTTTTTGAAAAACTAGCACCGGTTATATTTTCAACAAAATACCGGTGTTATACTTCATACATCATCCGCTCTGCTTTGATTGAATATCAGTGCTACTGATATATTTAATACCTGTGCTAAGACTCTGACTACGGGATTGAATTTCTGGTGCTAAAAATATCTACGCCGATTCTAAATACCACCTGATTCAAAACATACTTAGGCACCGCAACACAATGTTAAACCGCTGCTGAAAGGAAAAGCACTGACATGTATCTTGCGTATCAGTGCCTAATATCTGTATCTGGTGATGCCAATTTGAACACCAGTATAGAAATTTTTTAGCACCGGTTTATGACTTACCGGTGCCCAATATATGTACCTAGTTATGCCTAATTGAATGCCGGAATAGAAATTTTTAAGCACTCGTACATAACACACTGTTGCTCAACTTTATAGCACTAATAAGAACTCTTCAAATTTACATTGGGTCACTTAGGCACCATTATCCCTGGCGGAAAATATATGGCGCCATTTTGTGATTGTACCGGTGCCTATGGGGTGGGGGGGTTTCCAGTAGTGGTAAAACATTAGAAAGAATAATGTCTAGAAAAGAATTAACTTTTATTAATTTTCAACAAATCGGGAAAATGTTTATTGGAAGAATGAGCTAAATGGTCTAGTTGGGTAGGGAAGGTCAGTAGAACATGGGCAGACATCCGGTATGATAATTAGCATGTGGTTCCAAAAGAATATAAAAAGCCCTGTGGAAAGAGTGCATGGTACCTTCAATTAAATAACATAATAGAAATTATTTAGCCATAAATTTAAATAAATTAGATCTTATATTAAGCTTTAATTATTTACTTTGATGTCAATATACGCAG
Source organism: Rubia peregrina (assembly GCA_032355705.1). Classification (NCBI taxonomy): domain Eukaryota; kingdom Viridiplantae; phylum Streptophyta; class Magnoliopsida; order Gentianales; family Rubiaceae; genus Rubia; species Rubia peregrina. Next base: position 5,300 of record JAULKK010328108.1, on the reverse strand, counting down.
AGACCATTTGAGTTCGATGCCCTGGATAAGAATGATAAGGGCAATGACCATGGTAGTGAAGAGTTGGAGAGAACACAGATATACCTTATCTCGAGATTATATATTCTCAAGTAGGAAAGGAGATCGTCCATGGTTGACTTATACACATAGTCAACCTGAAAATTGGGAGATCCACTAGAGGCGAGCCTTGACGAATGAGGAAAATGTGAGCCCAATTAAATATAATTATTTTTATTTCCACAAATTATATTTTTTATTTTAAAACACTATTAGCTACAAAAGTTGGGTACGGTGATTGAAAAAAAAAACTAATTGAAAAGGAAAACAAAACCCCTCATCGTAAGAGTCGTGGGGGATATGAATTGGCAGCTCTCGAGTTAGTTAAGCAACGTTTTGAGAGGGATTTCCAACTCGCAAACAGCGGAGGAATGACCGAGGAGGAAGCAAGATCATTGGTAATACCCATCGATGAAGAAGAAATTTACCGGTGCGATATATTCCTGAAGAGCCAACAAACTAGTAAGGGTGAATACGATAAAGATCCCGAGAGAGAAATTGTCGAACGAGTGGTAAGCCCCTTTAATATTTTTTGTATTTGAAAATAGAAATTGTATTAAAAAAACTTTTTTTTTCCAAAAGTCCTGCATAGGCTAAATTAAAGCAGGAACGATTGGAAAGGCGATTCATTGTCACGGATAAGCACAACATCCTCCACAAGGCAACAGAAAAAACCAATCACCCAGGGTGTGCAAGAGGTGTTGGATGATTCTTATCACAAAGAGATGCATTCGAAATTCTTCGGTCCTACAAGAGGACTAAACCATCTCGGGCTCACGTCTTGCAAAAGGAAGCGCTCCTATGAGACAAAAAGATCGAGGAACGAGATATGTTGATTTGCAAGTTAATTGAACACCCCAGTCTCTCCGTACCCAAAAAGTTAACAGATTTAACACCGGGTTGGACTCCCCCGTCTAAAAGATCGCGCTACTCACCGGGAGATGTTGAGGTTAACCACAATCCTATTCAACTTCTGCCAAAAGATGAAGTTAATAATGTTGACCTTGCTATCATGTCCGTAGAAAAAAAAATCCATTTTTAATTTTTTTAATCATAATTAATTTCATTAACCTTTGTCTAGCATAACTAATTCTTTTTCGTTCTAGACATCACATTTATGTGAGTTGTACATTGATCAAGCAGATAAAGGTAGGCCAATCCACGTTGTCGATGGCATTCTGCACGAGTCAATGAAACATCATCCCTTCGTCCCAATTGGAGATGGGATATCAAGAGTCTCACCGGAGAAGCCACTTGTCATCAATGCCCTATTGCCAATTCCAAATGGCCACTACAAGCATGTGGGAACAGCACAAGGACTTTCTCTCCTATGGCCTCATCACTTAATTTACGTGGCCTCTACAAAGGATCGTCATTTGAAGGCAAGGCCAAAAATGACACCCAAAATAGTTGACAAAACACCGAAGAAGGCTAAGCCCGCACTGACAAGGGCACAAGTTTTAAAGGATTCACCTCACTTTGTTAGGGTCTTTTATGATTTTATGGGGGGACACCAAGTCAACTCAACCTACTTATTTTCGGGCAATGAATGCGTATTTGGTCAAAAAAGGGAAATAATTGCTTCATGGAATGACTTCGAAGACCTGTGCAGATGTGAACAAATCAAGTCCTTATACATATTGTAAGTACTATATACTTTCAAAATTCAAAGAAATAATTTATCTGCTTTACTATTTTTTAAAATTAACGTTTTCTCATTTTATTTCAAAGGTACATGTATTATTTTGCTAAACAAATGGAGAAGGGGTGGATAGGGTATCTGTGACAGGTGATGGCACAAGAAATCGAAAACACGATCAAAGAGCTGGTGGACTACATCCGCAATAGTCTTGGACGAACGGATAAAAGAAATATTCGTTTCACCTTACATTGAGAGGTGATGGAAAAATTCTAATTTACTTAAGACAACATATTTTAGGATTATTTTTATGTATCACATTATTGTAAGGACCATTGGAGATTAATATTTACTGTCCCGGAGAAGAACAGCGTTTACTGGATGGATCATTTACATTATCAACCATCCAAGTCATTTATTAATATTTTAGATGCTTCTGTCATTTCCCCCCACCTAATATAGTACAAAGGGTTTGGAGATAATCGAGATTAAGGTGAACTTTTATTTTCATGTTCACAATAACTTTTAATTCAAAAATTCAAAAGTTTTTGATATGATTAATTAATTCTTTTTTATTAATTAGTACAAGAAACAAGCGAAGAATTGGGAGTACAGATATAACGTAATGCTATATGCGGTGGAGTGTCTTCAGCAAAGCTGTATGGATTATCTTGAAATCAACGACGTAAGATTTGAGTTACATCTTGTTTCATTGTTTCCATGCTATAGCTTCCTTTATAGGTCTATTACACATATTATTAACATTCCCAAATTCGTAGATTTTTAAAGAGGATGAGAAGCTGTATTCACAAGCTAATATCAACAAGGCAAGAAATTGCTTGGCAAGGTATATTGTCAATGCTCGTTCCACTTCTATTGAAAATCCCAACGTAGCGGTGGTATAAGTAACTAGTATATATGATGACATTGTCATTGGAATAGATTTTGATAGATTTTTATTCCTATCTATATATTGTTGCTTCCCTAGCGTAGTCTATAGATTTTTTTGATAGATAGTGAGGAAATGACATGGTTTTTTGGTGTATCTTGACCTGGTATATAAGGTTTCATGTAGCTGGATTTTATGGAATAGCACATTTTGACCATACTGTCCAAAAGTTGTTCCAATATCAGAACTAATTTCATTGCTTCAATAATTTTGTCATAGATCTGAATTAATGTTACGAGATTTGAAGCCAAGGACCGAATTGTGTTCCAAGTCCGGAACAAATTATTATATATTAAATGGTCCCAAAACAGGAATTCACAGATGGGGAACAGAAAAATGCTCCGACGCATAAACCGCTAGGCTCAATGAGAGGCTTGTTCCGAGTTTGGAAATACCATACTTTCCGAGTTCATAAATAGTTAGAAGGTCCGGCGATTGCATATTCTTCCGTGTTCGAAATACATCACAAGGTATGACGGCTTGAATCTAGTTCTGAGTTCGTAACAAATCAAATGCGGTTCCTCTCCCATTGGAAGACGATTTTGAACCGCCTTTCATTATTGCTTTAGAAGGCGGTTTCCGAAACTTCCTTTGTTTCTCTTCAACCAAAGGCATGACTTCTCTGGTTCAAAGGAACCTCCTTTAATAGAGGCGCCTCCAGTAGTGAAGGGAACTCAAAGTTGGATGTGAAAATTGTCTAGTAATAAATGCGCTTTTTATAACTGAAGTTAGATTTTGAATTCGGATGAACAATGGTTGTAATTTGTGCTTTCAACTCCAATTTTTAAAATTTTGAGTCAAATTTTAACTTTTTGGTGGGAAAGATTATGAGGAAAATAATTTTTTAGTACTTTTATTGTTCAAAACTGTCACTATTCATGATTAATATGTCACCCTTCACTGACACAAAAAGTAACTTTCTGAGCTGACAAAACCCACTTTATGTTAGCCTTTGCTGTTTAAATTTTGGCCAAAATACTTTGCTCTACAAACTGATTTGGGACAGAGAGAGTATGAACATTGAGGTTTTGCTTTTGGAAAGAAGAATCATGGTAAATGTGGAATTGATCTAATTGAATATAAAGAATATTTTTAACGTTTAAATTGGGTGATCTATTTTTCAATTATGACCTAATTTTACTCTATTTTATTAAATCATAAATTTAAAATTATATTGTAATCTTTCATCTCACCAATAATAAGGCGATTTCATAAGAAAATTTTTCATTAACCTATGCATCACCAATCTTTTTCTTCTTTTGTGCACCGCGTTATTATGTCCAAATTTATGGAAAAGGAAGATTAGATTATGCACATTACATCATTTTAATCTAGAATCAATTTTCGCAATCTACACTTGCCTATAAAATCAAGCTTATAGTATGCAAGACCGGTTCATAGTATATTTAGGGTTTTAGTAAAAAAAATTACCTTGGGCCGCCTGTACAAGGTATTTTTTAAAACGGATTTCTAAGAATTTTGAGGTAGAAAATTAAAAGGCCAACCAAATAATTTTAGGATTAAACTGATCTAAACTTAATTTATAATGAAAAAATTAATATAAAAATAACACATATAAGAGATTTAAAAAAAGAAAATTTTGGATTCAGTGCGCCGCACTATCTTGGACCGGCCATGATAGTATCTCATTTTGCATTTTGCATTTTGGATTTTGCAACTTGCTTCACCCCCTATTAATACTACTTCATTCGTCCTAGCAGTAATGGTCTATCATCTTTTCAAAGTCAATTTGATAAACTTTGACAATAAATATAAATTTATATATATAATAAATATATCATGTGAGATATTGTTGAATTCGTCTTAACATATATTTTCTAAATATTAATTTTTTATGCAAAATTGGTATACGTAGCTAGAGATATTAACGGTCAAACATTATCATTGAAGACCGAGAAAAAGTTGATAGGTCATTACTGCTGAGACGAAGGAAGTATTATAATACATAAATGCCTAGAATATTAAAACAAAAAACTTAAGACAAAGTATTTTGCAGTGAAACTATGGATTGATTTATAAATAATAGAAACTTAATTTAGGATGGGGTATTAATTATAATTTTCAAATTCTTTAGGGACTGATTTGCAAATGAATTAAATTTGACCCAACCTTTACTATTCAACACCTGTTGATTTTTTTCTTTCAAACATTTTTTTTTCTTTCTAAAAAACTGCTTGTTTCTCTCAATAACGCTCGTTCATCCTCTTATTTTTCCCCTTTTCCAACGACTTGGTTTGTTAATCCGGCCGCAATTCTCTAGTTTCATCCAATTTCGTTGCTCAATACGAGTCAGATCGTGTTGCATGTGAGTGAAATTGGAGTTTCTGGTCCGATTATTGGAGTTTCTTCTCTTTTCATTTGCTAATCGGTTCTCTTTTGCATCAGGTAGTATCAACGACCTAACTTTGTGTTTATGGCCGATTATCTTTAATTTTAGCCTATTTCGTTGTTTAATAAGCATTTTTGTCGGTGAACTCTGAGTTTTCCGTTGGATTTTTGTAGTTTTTACCCTGTTTGCTTGGAAGTTGTTATTGTATTTGATTATGTATTTTTCATATATATGTTGTTTATTAGGTTTTTATTGATGTCGATCATTTTTAACTGTATTATTTTTCATGTTTATCATTTTGTAGA
>JAULKK010328098.1:0-11043 GCA_032355705.1 Rubia peregrina | reverse complement strand
CTCCGACATAGCCATCCACATCCGCCACCACCATCTCCGACACCACCCCTGCCATAACCCATCACCATTTCCGCCACTCACCATCTCTGCCTCAGTCAGCCAGCACCATCCACCACCTCCCTCATCACCATTCACCACCCTACCACCCACTATCTCCGCCTCGCTCAAACCCTACCCACCACCTCAGTCAGCCACCACCCACTACCTCAGTCGGGGATGAAATCAGTGTTTTCAAATTGGGGTTAAACTGGGGCAAGACAAAGGGAAAGTGAGAAAAAAGGGAAAATCATTCCATTCATAAGCTTTAGGGCAATTAAGTCTTTTCAATTTTTTTGTTTTTTTTAAATTCAAGGGCAAATTTACTATTTCTCCGAATTTTGGTCAATTCACCTTTGACTAATAAATCAGCCAAGTTTAGAGTTATTTTGACACTTTTAAAATTTTAAAATTATATTAAAACTTTCAAACTAAAATCAGAGTCATTTTAACACTTTCATCTTTAATTATTCACTTTCCTCTTCTCAAATGTCGTACGTGAATAGAGTATATATAATGGTAATACTGAATCGTCAGTTGACGTGTACAATGAGTATGAAATGCTATTCCAAATCTATAATAATAATTTTTTACTACCCTTAAACTAAAGACGGCATAATAACTATCGATCTATCATACTCCCTCCGTTCAGCTATCATTGTCACACTTTCCATTTAAAGATGTTCATTTTATTTTGGCACATTCCAAATGTAGAATGGTTTAAGGAAATTTTTACCATTCAATTTACTTTTTCTTCTTCCCATTCATTTTGCTCCATACAATTGGTATCTTCTAAAAAATTGTGTCAAAAAGTGAAGTGCTAAACTTAGTTGAACAGAATGGGTATTAAAATGACAAAATCTCTATAGGCTTGTACTTTATTTCTTGGCTGGGAGAATATTCTGGTTCAGACACTTTGCAGTTTTAAGTTTCAGAGTGCGCAATTATTCGGGGAATCAATGGCAACATACTTTACACATCCAGCACCCAAAGGAAAAGTACAATTGATTCATAGAACCGATTTACATTTCCTTAAATTCTTGAAAAACAAATTCGTAGTAATCACAGATTTGGGAAGCATTTTGTTTCAGACACTCTTTATTCGAGTACATGATTCTTCCATAAGGCTAATTATCTCATGTAATGATGCGGTTGTAAGGTGCAACTAACATTGTGCAATAGTTTTAGTTTTAGCGATTTTCTGTCAAAGATTTGATTGACAAACCCTATTGGGATCCTGACCGATTACGATTTTCAGACAGTGGTGTATTATAATTTGGCCTTTTGGTTTTTCTTAACATAAAATTTCAATCAATTCAATATAATGGAAAACACCCATCTGCAACTAAAGGGAATAAACTGACATACAATCTAGACAAAGTCTTGTGCGAGACCGTCTCACAGTGAAACCAAAGAGTAAATTACAAAGAATTTAGCATGGGTTTCAAATTAAAATTTTAACCGTTCAGGGTGGATGTGAAACTTTGTTAATTTACATTTAATTCTAGATATAAATATCAATCTTTCATCTTCTTCTCTCTCCTCTCCCTTTCGTCTTCTGCGCAACTAATATCTCCATTTCTCTTTGAGTTCCATTTCAACTGTACATAAATGTTCTCTTCCTTTGATTTTACCGTTCCTTTTCTCTATTTTTTTCTTCTATATTTCTTGAGTGCAGTGATTCGCGATGAACGCAGGGAAGTTGTGCTTTATTTCCCGGTGATTTTGCTAGTTTTCGCTTCGATTTCAGGCTATCTAACACAATTCGACCTTCATTTTGTGTTTATATATCTTCGAAGGTAATGTATTCGCTTTGAATTATTTTATGCGTATTTTGTTATTTTTTTTGATTGTTTAATTTTTTGGGTCATGTAATTTTCTAGGGGTATAGGTTATATTGAGTATTATTGTGATTATTTTTTGGTGGGGGGGGGGGGTTTCTCCCATTATGTAGTTCAATCGTATTTTAGGGTTTATGTAGTTCAATTGTGTTTTAGGTTTTATGTTGTTTACTGAGTTAATATTTGAGAATTTCTCTGTTTTTTTGTTTGTTGCATTGTTCTTACAAATCTGTGCTAATTTTTGTGTTGTTTTTGCTCTTTCTTAGATGTCTAAGAAGACTTGCCTCACTGCTACTGCAATCAAGAAGGAAGGAGCATCTGTTTTACATACTATTGTTGATTCTTCTAGTTTTCTGTTTGGTGTTTCATGTTTAGGATTCAAGTTTTGATATCTCTGTTGGTGTGAAGTTTTAATTTCAACGTTTGATACTTGTGGTGTTTTCATGCTTATGTGTGCAATTGATGTTCAATTTTGATTGTGTGTGATATCTTAGGATTTTGATACGATTTGTACTAATTTTTGTGATGTCGTTTCTATTTCTTAGATGTCTAAGACGATTTCCACTGCTGCTGCAATCAAGAAGGAAGGAGGATCTGTAAGTTTTATATTTTTCAGATGTGATGTTTTACATACTGCTGTTGATTCTTCTAGTTTTCTTTTTGGTGTTTCATGTTTAGGATTCAAGTTTTTCTATCTCTATTGGTGTGAAGTTTTAATTTCAGTGTTTGATACTGGTGGTGGTTTCATTCTTAAATGTGCAATTTTGATTGTGTGTGATACCTTAGGGATTTGTTACAATTTGTGCTATTTTGTGTTGTTGTTGCTGTTTCTCAGATGTCCAAGAATACTTGCCCAGTTATGCTGCAATCAAGAAGGAAGCGGGATTTGTAAGTTTTTTTCCAGCTGTGATGTTTTAGATACTATTGTTGATGTTTCTATTTCTATATTTGATATTTTATGTTTAAACTTTAAGTATTGTTATCTATGTTGGTGTGGTGTTTTAATTTTAGTGTTTGATGTTTGTGGTGTTTTCATGTTCAAGTATGCAACTGATGTTCAGTTTTGTTGTTTAGATATTTTAGTATGTGTTGTTGATGTTTTTAAATTTTGAGATTGGTTTTTTAATACTATATGCGATGTTTCTCAATATAGTTGTCAGTGATGTTATGTGTACACTTGTGATATTTTAATTTCAGATATTGATGTTTTAATTACTGTATTTGATGTTTTATGTTTATTTCACATGGATAATTTCCAAGTCATAGCTCTACAATGCCGTTGATGAGATAATAATAAAAAAAGATGCTATGAGGAATCATCCTCCAAAAGGTGTTCCCTTGAACAGAGTTGGCCTTTGAACTTTGTGTTGATGGATTAGAAGAGCCATCCTCTTCGAAACCAGCAGAAGAGAATGGAAGTCTGTGAATAAGCAAGCAACAAAGGAAAGTAGGCCAGGGAAAAAATTAGAATTTTATTGTTTGGGATCTATTATTTAAGATGATGTTTTGTAAATATTGTTTTATTTGTTAGAGCCAAGACACTAGATTGTTATTGATTTTTTTAGATTGATTTGGATTTTTCAATTTTTATGTTAGCGATTTTTAGGGATATAACAATTGTGATATTTTATGTTTAATTGTTCGATAGTTATGGCGATTGATATTTTCACATGATGACGTAAAACTTATATTAAAGGTTTCTACTTTTATATACTAATTTTATTGTCATGCCAGTGAAGATTCATTTAATTAATTTGATTTTGGGTTATTAGTGTTTAATGTTTTATGTCTTGCATAAAAAAATATTACAATTATTTGTTCATCCGTAATATATATAAAGTGATATGAATCACCTTACCGCTATAATTAGAATTTATTTTGATGTTTAACTATAATTTAGTGTATATTTTTAGTGTTTTTATTTGATGTTTAACTATTTAAATTTTGATGTATATTTTAGTATAATTATTTAATTTGATGGTTTAGAGTTTGCATTTGATTTTATTTATTTTTAATTTAATGTGTTATTAGTTAGATGTGAATTACAGAATCAAGGCCAAGTACATATCAGCCCAACAAGGAACCCATGTTTTCGAAAGCCCAATAACAAACCCAAAATTTGGAAAAAAAAATTCCCCAATTGTGTGATACATTTTTACAAGTTGCATTTGATTTTTTCTTCTAATTTACATTTGATCTTTTACTATTTGCATTTGATCTTTTAAAATTCACATGATAATTTTTTATTTTGATTTGAGTTTTAGACAACAAGGCCAAATACAATTAAGCTTATTAAAAAATCAACCCAAACAATCAGCTTGATTTTGGTCTGAATCATCAGACCGGTAAATCGAACCCATCGGAAAATTGACTGGGAATTGCACAATCAACCAAAAACGTCGCAAGCAACCGAACTCTCCATGATCTCACCTTCAAATGTCGCAACCCATTGGAAATTCACCGTGAAATTGTACAATCAACCAAAATTGACCGTGAAACATCGGGAAATTGCGAAATCAATTGACGGCAAACTCCTATTTGACGAACCTTCCAACTCATCGACGACGGCACCGGTGCAAAATATTCGCGAATCCTACCTTGAAAATAACGGCAAGGAGACGACGCAAAACCCCGTGAAACCGATAGGGTTTTCAACTATGAAGAATTTTGAAGACGGCGACGGAGATACGGAAATGAGCGAGAAAACTAGGATTTTGCAAGACAGGGGAGGCACGACAGAGAATATTGCTATTGTGGCTGGAGAAGTAGGGAAGGAGAGAGGCGGAGGAAGTTTAGTTGAAGGTGGAACGCGGCGACATAGAAGGCAAAGAAGAGGAGGAGACATGTTCTGTCTTTTTTTTTGTTTATTTGCAAGATGGTCCTTCATAATTTCATATTTTTCATTCTGGCGCCAAAAAAAGTAATTGTAGTTTGACCCCGAATTTGATTTTCCATTTCTCTATATTCACTGTGGTCCCTGGCCTTATGGTAAGATGGTCTCGCCTGAGACAGACTCTACAATCTATGATTTTGTCAAATTATAGTTAAATTACATTTTACTATAGTTATAAGTTTTTATGATAAAACTAACAGGTTCCAGTTAGAGTTGATTCGTGGAGTACCGGTTTAGTACCGGTTCAAACTATCTAGACGAACTAAACTAGACGAACTAAACAAGTGCCAAGTTAGACGTGGCTACTTTAAATTTGGAATTGGTTTGAACAATAAAAAAAAATCATTTCCCAACATTAGTTATTTTGCATGGTTTATTTTTCTTAGCACAGGCGCTAATAACTTTTAACACGTTTTACCCTTTTAAATTTTGTCATTTTGCTCTTTGATCCCTCCTATAATGTGGAAATACTGGAACACAAAATTGGAGATACATATATTTAATTCACTCTGACACGACCAGGATGTGCCAATTTGGACTGTCAAAGGGAGGGCCCAAAAACAGAACAGTGAGTATTTCCTAAACTTGTTGAGAGCTACACTTTGGCTCTGAACTTTTCAAAATGTACTACACTTTAAATCTTTGGCTCGGACAGAAGGAAAGTTGTAAGATGTCTAGATAATGCGTACGATCAAGGAGGAATGCATGGGGACGTAGGGTATGATTATTTTTATTGATATTTCATTAAGGTCTTTTTTAAGAGCGTTAAGGGACCATAATTTCCACCTCGTAGAATCACGTTGATTTTATATATTCATTCTTTCCATCATTATTGGAAAAGCACGAATATGAGGTCAAGTATAAATCATACATGATTACTTGGAAGTAACAAAGGTTAATCGAAAACACTTGTGGAAGTGTTTGTAGGACAAAGCCCGCTTCTACTTTACACTTTGGTCTTGTAAATTTTGCTGGGGATGTCAATAGTCCCATCTGGTTTGATTGGAATCGAATTTAGAGTTACAGATAATTTTTTTACTTTTTACACTTAAGTCCCTCCAACAATGTGGATGTCGGAACAAAAAATTGAAAATACACATATTCAATTCATCCTGAAACGACCATGACTTACGGATTTGGGCCTGAATGGATTAATAGAAGGGCCCAAAAATTGAACAATGAATACTTGCCTATTTTTTTTGGGATTTACACTATAGCCACTAACTTTCCAAAATGTACCCTACGTTTCAATTCTTCAGACTTGGAAAGAAAGAAACTTGTAAGATGTAAGGATAATGCATGCGGTCAAGGAGGAACGCACGGGGAGGTAGTGTATGGTCATTTTTGTTGATATTTTATTAAGGTCCTTTTGATGGGCGTGGAGTGAACGATAATTTCCACCGTGTAAGATCACGCGGATTTACATTTTTTTGTGAAATAAAATGAGAATAAAATTCCATCCATGTTTTTTGGATAAACGTTTGTAAGTGGTATAGAGTAAATCATAGATGATTTCTTGGAAGTAACAAAGGTTAATCAGAAGCACTTGTGGAAGTGTTTGTGGGACCAATCTCACTTCTTTTTTACACTTCAGCCTTGTAAGTTGCATCGTGGATGCCAATAGACTTGTCTGGTTCGATCGTTATCGAATTTGGAGTTACGAGTGATCTTTTTTACTTTTTACACTTAGATCCCTCCACCCATGTGGGAGATGTCAGATCATAAAATTGGAGATACACATATTCAGGTCACCCTGATATGACTATGACGTACCGATTTGGGCCTGAACGGGTCAATAAAAGAGCCCAAAATTTGAACAGTGAGTACTTGCATAAAATTTGGAAGAATTACACCGAGGTCCCTAACTTTTCAAAATGTTCCCTATGCTTCAAATCTTTGGACCCGGAAAGAAAGAAACTTGTAATATGTTAAAATAATGCGTATAGTCAAGGAGGAACGCATAGGGGGATAATGTATTATCATTATATATATATATATATATTTCATTAAGGTCCATTAGATGGGCGTTAAGTGAAGAATAATTTCCACCGCGTAGAATCACCCAGATTTACATATTATTGTTTTATGAAATTAAATGAAAATGAAAATGAAATTCCCCCATCATTTTTGTAAAAGCGTTTATAAGTGGTGTAGGGTAAATTGTAGATGGTTAGTTGGAAGTAATAAAGGTTAATCTGAAACCCTTGTGGAAAGTGTTTGTGAGATCAAGCATGCTTATTTATTGCACTTTAGACTTGTTAGTTGCACTGTGGATGCCAATAGACCCATCCGGTTCGATGAGAATTGAATTTGGAGTTACGAGTGAACTTTTTACTATTTGCACTAGTCCCCTCCGAGAATGTGGTAGTTGTTGGAGCATGAATTGGAGATACACATATTCAATTCACCATGACCTGACCATGACGTTCTGATTTGGGCCTGGACGGGTCAAAGGAAGGGCCCAAAAACTGAAGTGTGAGTAATTGCCTAAACTTTTTAAGAATTACATCGTGGCCCAAAAGTTTTGTAAATTTACCATACGCTTCCAACCTCCGTCTCCCGTCTGGTTCGATGTTGTCATAATTCAATATAATATTGGCCCATGGAGGCACACACCGAGAATGATTAATTTTATGCATTTTTTACTAAGGTCCAATCAATTGCCAAAAGGCGAACAGAGATTTCCATCATGTAGAGTAAAGTATCTTTAATTGTCCTTTTTTTAATAGAATAAAATCATTAAAAACTTGGTTCCTCAAAAATATAAGTTCACGAATAATATTAAGAAACATGAATAAACATTAAAAATATGAAATTTCTCGAATAATATGTAAGTTCACTAGTCAGGCATAAATTTAATGTTTTACCACAAAAAAGTAGTTTTACCACTCAAACCACAAAAAACTCAAGGTTCTACCAGCCAAATAAAGTGGTTATGTGATCATTTAATGCATCTCTAGCACCGGTTCAATGTTCACTAAACTAGTGTTGAACAAATTCTTTTACCATGGGCACCGTTTCTTTGCACCGGTTGGTTCCATTTCTTCATTAACCAATGCAAAAAATGTAATTTTCATAAATTTTTACCACCTGTTCATAGCACTGGTTATGCACATTTGTTTTATCAACTGGTACTGGTTTTTCTTTCTTGCACCAGTTTTTCTCACTTTTCAGTAATTCCAGTGCATATTGCATTTTAGCACTGATTGTGGGCACCCGGTGCAAAAATACCGGTGCCGATGAGGGTATTCTCCAATAGGAATACTCCTTCAATTTTTTGAAAGTTTATAATATTATATCGGAAAAGGATTGAACAGGAGAGTTACCGCAACTGAAGTTTAAACAATTTAACCGATTCGCATAAGTGTGTTTCCTCATAAGAGCCCTTATAGGAACTTTTCTAAAATTATATTACTACTGAAGTTCGGATATCTTCGATTAAGGTCTCCGCCTTTCATGGGGGTGCTATTTCGGGTTGTGTAGTAAACTAATTAGAACTTCACAATCAGAATACATTGATGGAGCTATTATATTTTTATATAGGTCTATTTGTATACCTCGGAGATAACCATAAACTTCTGCATAGGTCTATTTACTGAGCAAGAAGTGGATCTGGTGCAAGGGTTTCGTTGCTGCTGTGTGCGATTCTGATCGCTCGGGTATGTGATCGTTCAGGCTATCGTCGCTTGCTCTTTATTTTGCCTTAATGCTCCATCAAAGGTAATTAAGAACTAGCATTTCATACAAAGTTTGCCCAATTGTGTTTGATTGGGCTTGTGTTGGATTCTGAATTTGGTACTCCGCAAGGTATTCAATGTTCGGTGATATTTCTCTTTTTCTTGTAGTTGTTGTATCCAAAACCGCCATTTTTGTGCAAACACTAGTGGAGCACAAAATTATTAAAGACAATTATATCGGATCAGGAAAGTCACTTTTTTGAGAGACTTCTCTAGCTCTGCTTTTGACCGTTATCGATCAAAGGCGGCACCTTTAATTGGAATTGAATTCAGTTTCGAATTCGCAACTTGAATATAAGGTTCTAAAAAAAAGCTCCCGGAAACAAAATTTGGTTTCCGGCAGCCATCGGTGAAAATACAATCAGCCTTCGATATTCATTCATGGGCATGTGCTAAGAGCCACTATACCGCTCTGGAATACACGCATCATTCACACCCAAAAACACTATCATACACAGTGACACCACCTCTTTTTTCCGCTGCCGGAAAAGCCCTTTCTATCGCCATCAAAGCCCATTGCGTTTTGTATCCACTTAACCCTCAAACCACCACATTAGCCTACAATTATTTCATCAAATAACCATCATTCAGAACAATCAGAAGCTATTTAATGTAATGAATCGAATCAAAACTTATTTTTCTCTGGAAATGATTGGCGAGAGCAGCACCCCTCCCACCTTCCTCGATATATTGTGGGCCTCATTTATCTTCTCTGCTATTCTGCTTTATTTAACTTGGAGAAGGCGCACGGTGGTTAAAATTTAATAGAAATTTTGGGTTTTTTGTCCTTTTAGATTTTGCCTTTGTCTAGAACTTTTGGAACAACACACAAATTCATTATCTACTCTCTCATTAATAAATTTTTCTCTTCCCCTCAGTTCAGTCGTTTGAGTTTCGTTCCTCTGTTGTTGGTGATTGTAAAATTGTATATGGATTGTGTAAAACTAACTTATATTCATTCAAGATATCAACATGTATTTATATAAGAGGTTTCTTAGAGAATAATAAAAACTATGGTAACCTTATCATATACAACTTTGGTTTTCCTTAAATACATATTCTATTTCAATACACCCCCCTAAGCTCATGGAGGTGGAGGGACATGATCAACCACCAAAGCTTGGACAGAAGAGTCGCAAAACGAGCAGTACAAATGACCTTTGTAAAAATATGAGTAATCTGATTAAGCGAACGAACATGATCAACCACGAAAGAACCATCTTCAACCTACTCACGAACAAAATGATAGTCAATCTTGATATGCTTATACCGCGGATGAAAAACAGGATTGACCGACATATAATTAGCGCTTAGACTGTTTCATAGCAAAATAGGTGGAGGCAAAAGAGGAGCCTAAAGCTCAAGTAACAACTGTTGTAGCCAAATGAGTTCAGTGAAAACCATGCTGCTTTGCCTCCATAAGCAGCTCAAAAGCAGCATGTTGGCGACAACATGCTACTTCCATGAAAACCAACTGATAAGATTTATACCATAATAAACAACGAAACCATGCTGAGAACGTCAATCATCACCATCAGACACCCAATCAATACAAGGCCAAAGATGAAGACCATATGTAATCAAACCCTCCAGTTAACGCCAAATTTGCTTAACAAAAGACCAATGAAACTCGGTTGGACTATGCATAAATTGGCAAACACGATTAGCTGCATAATAGATTTCAGGATGAGTAATTGTGACATACTACAGAGCCCAAACACTACTGCAATACAAATGAGGGTCACGTAAAGGATCCCCGGCCGGAGACAT
Organism: Rubia peregrina; assembly: GCA_032355705.1. Classification (NCBI taxonomy): domain Eukaryota; kingdom Viridiplantae; phylum Streptophyta; class Magnoliopsida; order Gentianales; family Rubiaceae; genus Rubia; species Rubia peregrina. The sequence goes on along the minus strand of JAULKK010328098.1, from coordinate 766 downwards.
AATTGGCTTAGCGTCAGCCATCTTACTGTGATCCAGAAGATCACGAATGTACTTTTGCTGGAATAAAACAGCACCATCCTTTGACCGATTGAACTCAATGCCCAAAAAATAGTGTAGAAGACCAAGATCACTAAGAGCAAAAGTATCATTCAACTTCACAAGAAACTCAGAAATGGTAGTCGATGAAGAACCGGTAATAATCAGATCATCCAGATAACCAAGAAGATAGAGAATAATTTTTCCTGAGCGACCAATAAAGAGTGTAGTGTCAGACTTACAAAACACAAAGTCGTTATCCTGGGGAAAAAATGAAGCTTCGTAAACCATGTCGTGCTTGCTTGAACCATAAAGGGCTTTCTTCAGAAGACAAACATACGATGGACGAGTCTGATCATGAAAGCCAAGTGGCTGAGACATAAATACTTGCCCAAAAATATCACCATTCTCAAAAAAATTATTAATATCAACCTAACAAATGGGCCAATTAAGAGTAAGAGCAATTGTCAGAACAAGATGAATGGTAGTTGGTTTAACCAGCGAACTAAAAGTGTTCACATAATCAACACCCTTTTCCTGAGTGAAACCTTTGGAAATAAGGCGTTCCTTGTACGTCTCAATGGAACCATAAGCTTGGCTCTTAATCTTGTACACCCACTTATAACTAACAATAGTAGCATTTCGAGGAGGCTGGGCAAGTGTCCACGTCTCATTACGCATAAAGGCATCATACTTAACTTGCATTGCATATTTTATTTTCAAGAATTTT
>JAULKK010328088.1:0-11043 GCA_032355705.1 Rubia peregrina | reverse complement strand
GTCCTTCTTGGAACAGACATCCCAGATCAGTCTACACAGAGATACTTTGTTCCATATGAATGGATCCCTCAATCCCCACCATCCAACTGTCTTTGATCTGCACATTGTATCCCATGCTACTGCAATAAAGCCTCTTTCTCCCTGCTCTATCCCCCATATAAAAGACAGTTGGCCATGTATTGTGGAATGAAAGGTCCTCTAAAGTCAACATTGATTACTTCTACACAATCGTGAAAAATTACACTATGGCCCAAAATTGTGTTACCCTATCATCCTTTGCTCCAGAATATATAATTTTTGTTATTCTTGCCAAAAAAATAAAATATTAAATAAATGCATTTTTGGCAAAATGTTGGAAAGCGCTAGTACATGTTGTAAAGTAACTTAGAGTTGATTACTTAAAAGTAAGAAAAAATTGGAAAGCATTGGGGATATGTTCTTTTACCTGATTGTTGATAAATATTCTGTTACAGACTTGGAAAATACAATGTGGTGTATTGGCTAGTTTCATGTTCGAGCAGATTTCAATTTGGAGTTACGAGTAAAGTTCTTACTTTTTTGCACTTAGGTCCCTTCAAGAAAGTTGTAGTTGTCGAAACACAAAATTGGCTACACCAAAATGCAATTTTATAATATACGATGTGAATTTGTAATTTGGTCATGTATGGGTGAATGAAAGAGCCTCTAAAGTCAATATTTATTACTTTTACACAATCTTGGAAAATTACATTATGGCCCTAAATTGTGTTACCCTATCATCCATTGCTCCAAAATATATAAAAAAAATTATTCTCACCCAAATATAAAAATATTAAATAAATGAATTTTTTGGCGAAATGCTAGAAAGCTCTAGTACATGTTCTATAGTTACATAGAGTTCTTTACTTAAAAGTAAGAGAGGGAAATCGAAAAGAATCGCGGACACGTTTTTTGTGCCCGATTGTTGATAAATATTCTTGACGGGCTTGGAAAATACAAGGGGTGTATAGGATAGCATCACGCTTGATCGGATTTGAATTTTGAGCTACGAGAAAAGTTTTTACATTTTGCACTTAGGACCCTCCAAGAAAGTTGGAGTTGTCGAATCACGAAATTGGAGATACGAAAATGCAATTCAATAATATATGATTACGAATTTGAAATTTTGCATATATGGGTGAATGAAAGGGTCTCTAAAGTCAACATTGATTACTTCCAGCCAGTCTTGGAAAATTACACTATAGCCCAAATTGTGTTACCCTTTCATCCATTACTCCAAAATATATGATTTTTGTTATTCTTGCCAAAATATAGAAATATTAAATAAATGAATTTTTTGGTGAAATGTTGGAAAACTCTAGTATATGTTCTAGACTAATTTAGAGTTGGTTACTTAGAATTGTATTTAATGAATTTCTAGCACCAATATATTATCCCCAATGCCAGTGCTAGCTTTTTTAGCACTAAATTTTACCCGGAAAATTACTAATCTAGGTCATAGGCACCGGTAATAGCACCGGTACATGTCATTTATCCCCATACAGTGTTGAAAAATTACCCACCCTGACACATTTTCTTCTTAAGCACTGGTAACTTACACCGGTAATCTGAGAACCGTTGCTGGTTTTATTCATAGGCACTGATATTTTGGTTTATTGTCCCCTTATAGGTGCATATGTTATCTATAGCACCGGTGATCCCTTCCATCAATAAATACTGTGCTTATATACCTGTTTTCTAGTAGTGTATTTCTTAACGATAGACGGCTATCAAACATGCTTAATTGTACATGATTAGATGGTGGTTATTGGCAAACAGCCATCCAATGATTAGCCTTCCTCCAGATACAATGATCTGTAATCTGAACAAATGAAAGACAATGATTTCGAGCAAGAAATTGGTAGAAGCCGCGTCACTGCGCCATTAATGGCCAAAATTGCACTAGTGACATGTAATACTAAAAATGCAACATATAATTAAACAGATGCACTTCTTAATTCAAAATGGACAATGAACAACAAAATGAAAGTAGAAATTCTGACAAAGTACAACTAAGAAGTACCCACTGGATACAAACAGATACAACATATAAGTAACCAGATGTAGTTTCTAATTCAAATCGAACAATCAACAAAAAATGAAAATAAAAATTCATGCACAGTATAACTAACAATTACACACTGGATACTAAAAGATGCAACTTATATTTAAACAGATGCAGTTCCCAATTCAAAACGAACAATCAATAACAAATGAAAATAAAAATTCAAACACTATCCAACTAACACGTACACACGTGATACTAACAAATGCAACATGTAAGTAAACACAAGCAGTTCCCAATTCAAGATGAACAATCAAAAAGTTAGTATTAGCAACAAGAGGATAATTTAAAACCAAATTAGAGAAAAATGCACATAGCGACTTAAAATACACAAAAACAAGTTATGCATATTCAATGCTCAAGACCATAATATCAAAGTAACAACGAATAACTAGAACAAAATGATAACAAAAAAACTTCTAAAAATCACATAATAAAAGGAAAACCCCCCTAACTATCTGATGAATATCAAATGAATGGCAAACAAACTAATTGGAATCAACACCGAAAAGTGAGAATGGACAGAGAAGACACCGGAACGGAGGTTACACAACTATGGTGGAACCAGCGGTAGTTAAGAGAGGTTACGAGAAGAGGCAAGACCGATGCGATGAAGTTACAATAATAGAATACATCAAAACTGGTGACATCACAGATTACGAGAGGGAAACTACGACAGAGGCTATGAGAGGAGACGGAAGTTATGTGATCCAAGCAGAGATTGCGAGAGAGAAAGATGAAGACTTATACAAGCAAATAAACAAAAAAAAATTAATGAAAATTGGTAAATATAGTAAACCATCAGTTTCTGTTAATTACAAGTGAACCTCATTTTATAATCAAAATCCCCCACCTATCTTTTAAAGATATCCTTTAGAAGGACACATTTTTAAAAACTCTCTCCTAAAACATCTTTCCAAAAAACTTTTCCTTTTCTACTAACTAGCGGAGTACCATCGTGCATTGCGCGATATTATTAATTAAAATATTATAATTATATTTTATGTACATTTTGTGTCTTACATTTAAATTGAAAACAAAGTTTATTTAAAATTTTAAAATTTAGTCATCTAAGAAAAACTATATGAGTTATGAAGTAAATAATTAATTTAGTTAGAAATTGTTATTGAATACAATAAAAACTTATTATTTTTTTAATATTTCATTCAATTTTTTTAAAAAGTAATTATTTATATGTTGAGATTTATTTTAAAATTTTATCATAATTATGTGTATCTCATTGCACTAAATAAAAGTAAATATCAAATGACCTTATTAGTCTCACTAATTACAAAATGTCCTCATTTAACAGTTAGCCGGTCTAAAACAAAACTTTGCATATATAATAAATAAATAATATGTATATATTTCTATAAAAAGTACTCTATCATTATAAAAAAAACCCAAACATTTTTTTTACTTCAGATTATGTGTTTCTTTGGATTTTCTTTAGTGATATATATATATATATATTATTTAGATATAGCATGAGATATTTATGATTTTAAATATATCTTTAGAAATTATTTATTTTAACAAGTTATGATTGATTATATATAGTAACGAATTAAAATCAGTAACATATTCTAATATTAGTATGTAATTTTTAGATAGATGAGATAAGTTTTTATGTGTGTCAGAACTCTTGCTTTCTCATCTTCTTGCTCCGTAATTCATGTGATTCCTCAACAACTTTAGGGTTTTACTCACTTTTCGATCGTCCTATGCTAAGATTCTAACACAATCTACCCACAACTCATCCAAGATCATGTTGAATACTCAAACTCAAGAGCTCTCTTCAATCCAAAGCAGCGAATTGACCATCTTGGTGAGCCATGTTCGGTCTTCGAATAATCGGAGTGTGAAAGGCTCGAGGCTCCATTAAAGTGGACATTGGTCGGAAAATTTTCCAAAGGGAGAACAACTATGGACAAACCGAGGAAAGATTTTCAAACGTCCAGATTCAAGGGATCAACAAAAATTCATCTTTTGGATTGGAGACATGTCTTGATCCATTTCTCTTTACTAGAGGATTACTACAGATGTTGGATGCATAAGGTTTGGAGCTTTGAGACTTATTCACTCAGAATCACCAAGTGGGTTCACAATTTCAATCTAGATGCATATTCACCTATTGTGCCGATTTGGGTAGCTTGTTATGGGTTACCATAGTAGTTCTTTGATCTAGACGTTTTGATGAAAATTGGCAATTTGGTGGGAGCTTCAATCAAGGTGGATAAAGGTAATTTTAATCCAACTAGACCTTATGTAGGTAGAGTTTATGTTGAATAGATGTTACCAAGCTAAGGCTAGAACGGGTATGGTTAGATTATCATGGATATGGGTTATGAAAGTACTTGGAATACGAAAATGTTCCAGACTATTGTTTTAGATGTCAGAAGTTAGGCCATCACCAAGATTCCTACAAGTTTCAAGAACATATAGGAAATGATGATACTCGGAGGCTTACTTTTCAGAATAAACATGTCAGTAATGAAACTGACAAATGTAAACATCCTATTCAAACAATTGAACTTGAGAAAGTTAAACAAGTTTATAGGTCAGTCAATAGGAATGTTCAGATTAATCAGGAAGAGAACAATTTGAAAGTAAATAATGATAACCCTATGATCCTTGTTGAACTAGTTCTATTTGGACCTGAAGTTTATCAACTGAATGAGGTTGATCTATATTTGATTGAAACCAATTCAAACCAGAATATCATGTACAATCGGGATACAAATACTGTTAAAAGTATTACTGATCAAGCTGAGCTTCATTGTTATGATAATGGAAATAAAAAATATGAGGATTACCACACCAGTGGAGATAAGTCTCCTGGTGTGAAAGTTATTACAAACAATCTTGTTCAGAAAAGTGCAGACACAGGCTCTAGCAAAATGGTTTAGTTAGCTCTTCGAGAAACTCATTTAACCTCCCTGATCAAACTATAGAGAGAAAAGAAGACTCGCGTCAGGTAAGAATAGGTATGATCTATCCTTATATTTCTCCTAATGACAGAGAATTTATTCCAAATCTTCCGGATAAGCCAACTATGTAGTGGTCAGTTGAAAAACAAAATAAAGATAAGGCAGGAGATATTATTCTAAAAACTACTTTAACTTATCTTTAAAAGACTTCTGAAAGAGGCAGAGTATTCAGATGATGATGTCAAATCCACTCAAGGAAATTAGAAAACTAAGAGGAACAAGAGAAAAGATTACAAGGGGATAGTGACAACTATTGTAACTAGGTCTCAAGTAGATTCAAAATCCTTAGTTTAACTTATGACAACTTTTAATATTTGTGTGTGGAATGTGAGAGGCATAAAAAATAAAAGAACTCAGGATATGGTGTTGAATATAAAAAATGAAGAATAAAATTGGTTTTTTTGTAATCATAGAGCCCTTTATTGATAGTGGGCATCTTCAGTCAATAGCTTTCAAATTAGGATATAACTATTTCTATGCTAATCCGAGAGACAAAATCTTACTTTTTTGGACTGATGAATATATAATTTCAGTTACTGATGCTCATGATCAATTTATTATGTCTAAAATATATCATTACTCTAGTTCAACTTCCTGGAATGCAACTCTTGTTTATGTTAGACACAATACATCAGATAAATCTCATTTATGGTCTAAATTTAGTAATCATTGTTATCAAGCAACATTGTTGATATGAGACTTTAATGCTATAAGGAACTCATCTGAATACATAGGACAAGCAACTCCTAATCTTAATTTTATGTTGGATTTCAATGAGTTTATAGATGATAATGAATTGATTGAAATTCCAGCCACAAGTAATAGTTTTACATGGACAGGAGTTAGAAATAGGGGTAATGTCTGGGAGAGATTAGACAGAGGATTAGCAATTGAAGAATTCCTAAATCTCTTCCTAACACACATATTCAGGTGAAATCTAGATGGATTTCGGATCATTCACCACTTTTAGTTAAAATTGATAATCAACCACAAATTCAACATTTAAATCTTTCAGATTCCAACATTGTTGGATAAATCACCCCCATTTTAAAAATATTTTGGAAGACAATTGGTCTGAACCAGTTAACTTATCAGACATGCTAAAATTTTCAAATAAGTTAAGGAGATTAAAGATTAAGTTGAAAGAATGGAACAAATCAATCTTTGGCAATGTTCAGGATAATGTTAAAATGGCTGAAGAAAAGGTTTTACAAAAATAATTGGATCATCAAAACATTAATTCTGACCATAGTAGAATGGCTTTACATCATGCACAAGCTGAATTAACCTTAGCCCTAAGAAGAGAAGCTTTTTAAAAAAAAATCTAGGATTAAATGGTGACAAGAAGGTGACTCTAATACTAAGTTTTTTTATGCTTCTGTAAAGGCAAAACACTCTAAGCAAAAAATTGCTGCAATTAAAAATTCAGATGATGTGTGGTTCAATGATCCTAAAGCTATTTGCAATGAGGCTGTCAACTTCTTCTCTAATATATTGACTGAGGAACATATCGGAATTGATGAAACCTGTAAGTCACAGATGTTGAACAATATTCCAAGCTTAGTAGATGATTTAGCAAATCAGATGCTAAAGCAAGTTGTTCAACCATCTAAACTAAAGAAAATTATTTTTAATATGGATAAAAAATCAGCACCAGGTCATAATGATTATACAAGTACTTTTTATACTAATTGTTGGGATGAATTAGAGCAGGATCTAGTGGAAGCAGTGAATGACTTCTTATCAGGTACTACTATCCCACAAGACATAACTTTTTTTTTCATCACTTTGATTCCTAAGACACAGGTAAACTCCAGATTCTCAAATTTTAGACCTATAAGCCTCACCAATTTTTTTTAATAAAATATTTCAAGAGTTAACACTGAAATACTAAAGTGCTTAATTCCTTCCCTGATTTCTCCAAAACAATCAGCCTTTGTTCAAGGCAGGGAGTTGGAAGAGCCTTAAAAAGAGAGGGGGAGATTTGCTGATGACACAACAGTATTCCCAAAAGTAAATCAGAAGAGCCTTAAAAATCTAGTGAGCTTTTTAGGAAGATTTGAGCAAGTCACAGGGGCAAAAGATTAACTTGGAAAAATCATCTTGCTATTTTTCAAGCTTTGCTCCTCAAACATATCATAGAATGGTAGCTCAAATTACACACATACCTCAAGGAATCTTCCCATTCAGATATTTAAGTTCGACCATTTTTATTGGCAGAACAAAGCATACTTATTTTCAGCCACTATTTGACACCATTGCAACAAAATTAGTATCATGGAAAAATAAATGGTTAAGTCAAGCTAGAAGATTGATGCTTATTAAACATGTTCTATCTGCTATTCCTTTACATATTTTAACTGTGATAAAGAAAGCTAAATGAGTAATAGAAAGACTACATATTATCTTTGCAAAGTTCCTTTGGGAAATTCAGATTATGGACAATATAAGACATGGAGATCCTGGACCAATATGAGTTACCCATATTCTGAAAATGGTTTTGCTGTAAAGGATCTCTTTCATGTTATCAAATATTTTTCTCTAAACCTTTGGTGGAAACTACAAAAATGAGGTAGTCTCTGGTCTACTTTTATGTGGTCTTTACAAGATAGCAAGAAAATTTCAAAAACATGGAAGAGGTCAGAGATGTGGATGAATTAGCTCAGATTAATACCACAATTTAGGTAGGATCAGGTAACGCTTCTTTCTGGTTCTCCAATTGGCTTGGTACTAGGTTATTATATGATGTTTGGAATGCGGATTATGAGCTTTCACACTCAGATTTGACTGTTAAACAATTTTTTCTATCTCCAGCATGACCTGAGATTATTTTTAGCCTATGGATTACCTGCTGGAATAAATGACCTTTTAGCTTAGGATTTCACAGTTTTTGAAGGCTATGAAGATCTTATGATATGGAAGCCATAAACTAATGGAAAATTTACTTTGTATTTGGCTTATGAGCTAGCCAGACCTAAAAGAATGGAAGTGCAATAATTCAAACATCTCTGGTCTAAATACCTGCAAAAAAATTAGCTTTTTTAATTGGAGACTGTTGAATAGATTACTCCACTTTTAAACTCATATTGGAACCTTTGATGTATTTTGTTTCCTTTTCTGTTAATTTTTCGTGCACCTTAGATTTTGTTAGGAAAATGTATACGAGTGTCGGAATATCCTTTACTGAGGTAAGGTTTTAAGTCCCCATCTTTATTTGTTCTTTTATTTTTATAATTAATAAGCGGGTAGGGATCCATGCCAAACCCCCCATCATAACATGTCTTTTTTTATTATAAAAAATTGTTATTTTCATATTAGTCCGTCTCTTGAAAGATGATTTTCCATTAGTTATGCAAATACCGAGGTTTAAAGTGTAAATTAGAAGAAATGAAGATAGAATTTTAGCATTGTATGAATCGGGTTATAAACTTTATAACTACTACACGTTAGATAATAATTTTTTAATATTGCAACTAACACATTTTACCTTTTATAATTCTAATTGAATCACGTCTTTCCCAAGACTTTATTTTTTAAGATAATTTGAATTTAGTTTGGTCAAAATGATTTCAATATATCTGGTTGACCACACCAATCAAATAAATTTTATTATATGGTTCCGATGATAATGATGATGATGCCTTGGTGGTGAAAGTCTAAGCCGCCGCCGCTAATATTTTACAAAATCAATAAACTACAGAAAAAATCATTTAAGTTGCAGTTTATAGCTTGACGGCTTACCCTTTTCAAAATCAATAACCATTAAAGTTGCAGTTGATGGCTTGGTAGTTGGCAGGAAACTTCATGTTGACAAGTATGTTTTCTAATGTATGATTGAAATGCCGCCTTAATTATATAATATTAGTGGGTGTGAGTCCTGGACCAAGAACAATGGTGAGAGGGCCGTATATTGAGAAGAGTACTGGAGTGAAGAAAGGTGCTTGGAGTGAAGAAGAAGACAATAAGCTGAGAGCCTATGTCCAAAGATATGGCCACTGGAATTGGAGACAGCTCCCGAAATTTGCCGGTAACAAACTGGTTTGCTCCTTGTTCGACTCTGATTAACTATCTTTTTATGATGCGATGATTTTGCGCGTTGATAGGATCTCCGTAGGAACTGGAAATAGCTTCGGACCAGATTTATTGATTCCGTTATTAGTGATTTAGCAATCGATAATTGTCTTTTGCATATATAGTTCATCTGACAGGGATGATCTTTCTGCACTAGAATAACATCGGAAAACAATCAGAGTTCTGTTCAATTTATTGCTAATAACAATGGATCTGAAATGAGCACGAGTGACATGAATTTAGCAAGTTATGTGGTAGAGTTCAGGTTCTGGGCTTGTGATATGTATATACTATCTGAGAGGACCTTTTGTCTGATATGGGGGTACTTTTAGATCTGAATAGATGCGGGAAAAGTTGCAGATTGAGATGGATGAATTACCTGAAGCCCGGCGTAAGAAGGGGAAACTACACCCCGAAAGAGGAGGGCCTCATACGTGAATTACATGCGCAAATTGGCAACAAGTATGCAGAGTTTTTCATCTGTTTTCGGGATCTCACTTGGCTAATCAAATGGCGCGTAACAAAAGTGTTGTTTTTGCAGATGGTCAGTAATTGCAGCCAAATTACCAGGAAGAACTGATAATGACATAAAGAATTACTGGAACTCTCATCTCATGGGAATGAAAGTCAAGGCAGATCATTCCATTTCCAAGTCAAGTGATCATGAAGAAACCCGATTCCTACTGAATGAGGATGATTCCAGCACTCAACACCAAGAATCTAGTTCTTCTTCAGTGTCCACCTTCAGTTCTGTGAAACTGAGGATATATCTGTGATCATCATTACTGACTATAGCAATTACTCATCCTTGGCTGAAATCCCATGGGCACTCTTGATTCTGGACTCAAACCTTTGCCACCTATACACACTAATCATACTGTTATTCATGATGATCTTCATCGGCTCGCAGCTCCTCAGCCAGGAATTTGATAATACAGAGTGTAAATTGAAACTTCTTCTCATAGATGAATATTATTGTTGGAATTGTCTCTATTATACTGCGAAAAGGTTATAAGCCTAAAGTTTGTTGGAGTAACTTGCTGTAATACTTATTCCAATGGAACGCTATAATCACACTTGGATGATTGTGGTAAAAACTTCTTGGATATCAATTTGAGTCGCGTTACGTACGCTCTCCTTAAAGAGTAATTCGACCCTATTATAGCCTTGGTTTACACAAATTCCCTTGGAGGATAAAACAATCGAGAAATCCTCTTGTTCTAGGCTTGAATCAGGAGAATACCTTTGAGTAACTGTGTTTTTTGTTGCTATGTACTGTATATCTTAGAAAATTCTTAGTTTTCCCATGTGTTTCTGTGTATTTGCATGTGCATACATGGGAGGTCGTCGCCGTATTTCTCAAAGATGTAATTTATAAGTTCTTTTTGCTTACTAACTACAACTAAGTAGCTAGTGGCAAGTCGAGGTCGTCCACATAGAAGAGGGATATTTCCAAGTGTCTAAGCATGCAATGGTGAATATAAGCCTATATAAATATATACACACATAAATATATAAAAGCAAGTAGGGGGTGGGTTTGGTTGGTTGATTCCTAAGTTATGAAAGTAAAAACAACACAACTACCAAAGTCAGGTAACTATGCTAATCATGCAACAAACTAATAAAAAGAGTAAAAACTACAAAGACAAAGCCTTGGGGGCAATAGATTTTCGCTTCCTTACCTATTATCCATCCTTAAATCCACTACCTATTCACTACTCTTACCACTTGTTGTGAAGATAAATCTTCCATTCTTCTTTGATTGTAGTTTACAAGAGTGAATTCGACATCTCTCGATAAACCTCACTAATGACCCCTTTATTCGTTCAACGCCTAAAGGTATCCCATTAATGGCATTAAGCTCAAAGAACCAACAAGCTTGGTAACACTTATAAACAC
>JAULKK010328077.1:0-11044 GCA_032355705.1 Rubia peregrina | reverse complement strand
GTTGTAAAAACTCGCGCAATGAATGATGTGGTATTCCCGATTAGTTTAGATGGCTGATATTCACCATTTGTCAATATAAACCTGCAAACTGAATCCCAGAAGTGATTCCGAGGAAAGGGCTCCGACGATCAAGTCAATATTTTCCTACAGAGAATTGGTATTTCTCTCTATTTATCTCACCCCCACTGAGCCAATGATGCTCTCCTTGTATTTATAATAAACTGTAATTGTGGCACTGCTTTTCTAGAGTTTTAGATCGTTGCTTGTATCATGGTTACATCATGGTTGCATCGTGGTTGTAATAGCCATGGACGTGATTATGCATTTCTCGGTTCGTGGCTGAGTCCTCTTAGACATAGTTTTACATTTATCGGTTCGTGGCTGACCTGATTATGTCTTTGTCGGTTCCTAGCTGAACCTTGGGTTGGTCCTAAAGACCAATGGTCTGTAACTCATGGGCTAGGTATACACCATAAACCTCCCCCCGGCACTGCCATGAAGTTCATACTATGCTTGCAGGATGTGTGCGAACTGTTATTCTGTTTGTTCTTTGAACTGTAGTAACATGTTCGTTATCACATCACTTAAACAATCTTCGAGGAGTGTTGTGTGCTTCTTAGCTGTATTTGCAAATTTGTTGAGGTTTCTAACTTTTGAAATTTGAATTTTTAAAGTGTAGAAATTCCAGTAGACTTTTAGTTGTTGCGATCTTGTCCCTCTGAGCCAAAATTTCCTCCTTTTTATTTGTTGTACCATTTTGTATGTCTTCTCCTGCAGTTATATTTTCCTCCTTTATAATTGCTTCTATTTTGATGACTTAACTACGTCATTATTCAATATATTACACCTAATCGTCTACCATCACCTTCTGGGATTCCTAAAAAGGTAACGTAATTTTTGTCAGAAATTCATCATTGTTTTTCTGTATGATTTAATTCCTCTTGACTTTTTAATTTCTAAAATTAAAATTCGTAGTTTATTGGTCTTTCAAGCGTCTGAATTCTTCATCTTCTTCTTCTCATCTTTATTGTTCTAGTTCATCATCGTACTCCATCAACTCGTAAGTTTCTTTATTCTTAATCATCTCTCCTTTTCTAAGACGATTCTTATCATTGTGAATTTTTGCGGTGTCTCTACTCTAGTAATTTTGCTTCCCAATTTTGGTCTGGAAGTTCTTCGATTATCCTTTCCGGTGTGTATCCCCCTACATTCTTTAATTCTAATTAATAGGGTTTTCGTTTGAATCCTAGGAGTTATCTCTGCCTAAATGTATACCCCTAATGTTGCTAAACCTTCCGTAAAAGATGTCCAGATTAACGATGTCGACTCCAGGGAGGCTTCCGACCAGGTCACCAGTTCTTCTATTATTAGTAGCGCTCTTTTTTATTAACACTTGGAAAATTTAAAGAATAATTTCCCTTTCCTGTCTTCGTTTGAGCTTAGGGCTCCTGATAACTCTGAGAGAGTTCACACTCCTCCTGCTGGCTACATCTCTTGCTATTTAGATTATTTTAAATTTGGACTCATTTTCCTTTATCTTAGCACATCATAGATTTAGTCTCTCATAATCGAATCGCATTATCTCTATTTCATCCTTAGAGTATCTCAATCATTGTGGTTTACTACCCATGTGTGTGAGCAAACCCAATAATGTTGAGTTTGTCAGCAGCTTTCTTAATAATTGTGGTGTATGCCGTCAATTTTTTTTTAATGCAAAACTTGGCGATGAGTGTGAATAGGCTCTTTCAGTTTGGAACCATAATGTTCCCAAATCCAAACTTCCTAAGCTAACAGAGAACATTTGTACAATCAGTTCTTAGCCACTGTCAAACCAAAATCCCAAAAAATAAGTAAAAAAGCAATTCAAAGGTATGAGAACCTCAATTATGAAAAAAAAGAAGCTAAGGGATATAATGGTAGACGATTATGTAGAAAAGTCACCATTGGCAACGCATCTTCACGATTTCAAGATGCCAAAGGATTTCAATCAACCTTTGCATGTTAAAATCTATGATGGGACAACAGACCCCAGGGAATTCTTACATTCTTATCGCAAAAGTATGCGATTTTGAGATACAGAAATTGAATTAGTTTGAAAGGTTTTCCCTATCATCTTATTAGGGACAATGATTACAGGGTACGAAGTCATAGCATTCTTGGATGCGTATAAAGGGAATCACCAAATGCTGATGAACCTAGAAGATGCACAAAAGATGGCTTTCATAACAAGATTTGGAGTGTCTTTCTATGTGAAGATGCCCTTTGGCCTAAAGAATGCAGGAGCAATATATCAGAGAGTAGTCAACACTGCCATTCACAATCAAATAGGATGAAATTTTGAAGCATATATTGATGACATAGTTATCCAAAGTAAAAGGATGTGCCACTTCTCGCAATACTTGAAGGAAATTTTGGATACGCTAAGTGCTATTGGTATTATGCTTAGTCCCAAGAAATTCATAATTGGAGTAGGCACAGGAAAGTTTTTAGGATACAAAGTATCCTCTAAAGGGATTAAGGCTAACCCAGGAAAGTCACAAACAATAGTTGACCTTTCTCAACCGCGAATGGTCAAGGAAGTGCAGATACTAACGGAATCTTGGCATCGCTTAGCAGATTTTTTTCAAAGGCAGCTGAGAAAAACTTCCCACTCTTTGAAATCCTTAAAAAAAGTCAAAAATTTCAGCTAGAATGGTGAAAGTCGGAAAGTGTACGAGTCTTTGAAGGAACAACTTCAAGCATTGCCAACACTCAAGTCACCAATTCCTGGAGAAACTCTATATGCATACATGGTGGTTTAAAAAGAACATTAAGTTCAGTTTTGGTGCATCAAGAGAGCCAAAAACAAGTGTCAGTATACTACATCAGTAAAATACTACAAGTGCAGAGAAGACATACTTGACAACTGAAGGTTAACTTTAGCTTTGATATATTCAACAAGTAGATTGTGAACCTATTTCCAAATTGATAGCATCGCCGTGTACACTGACTACCCTATTAAGAATATTTTAAGTAAGCCTCAATCGTTTGGCAAAATGACCAAGTGGGCGGTCGAATCGGGGCAGTATAAGATCCAGTTTCAACCGCGAACTGCAACAAACCTTAGCCAATTTCATTGCGGAGATGACAAGTGCGAATTCACAGCAAACAAGTACACAAGAAAATCTTGGAATCGACACAGGGAAATCCAAGTGGACAAATATTGCATGGAAATTTTTCGCTGAAGGAGCATCTATCAAAGAAGTTTGTGGTGCATGATTGCTACTAGTAAATCCAGAAGGAGGTAAGTACAAATATTCACTTTGTTTCGAGTTTCCACTCACCAACAATGAAGCTAAATATGAAGCACTAATATGTGGCTTAGACCTTACAATTAGGATGAAGGTCAAAAGCATTAAGTGCTTTAGCGATTCACATATAGTAGTCCAGAAAGTACGAGGAGACTACGAAGTGTGAGAAGAGCAGTTGATAAAGTATTTAAGAAGAGTTCGTCACCTCATTTCTCAACTCAAATACTTTGATGTTCAACATGTAGCAAGAAGTGAAAATGCCAAGGCAGACACCTTAAGTAAGTTGGTGACAACTAGATTTGATTCGTTGATAGGGCAGGAGGATGTAAAAGTGGAGGTCAGACCAGTCATAAGTACAGTAATAACAATTGTGTCATTGGTCCAGACCGAAGAACTAGAATGGATGACACCATTGAAATATTACTTTGCAATAGGGAAATTACCAACAGACAAGATACTTTCCAGAAAGTTGGAGGTGCGATCTCACAACTACGTTTAAGAATGGAGAATCTTATACAAAAAAATGTTTCTTATCTCCATAGATAAACTGTGTAGGGCCATTGCAAGCAGGCGAAATCATGAAAGAAATGCATGAGGGATTATGTGGAGCGCATCAAGGGTCTCGAACAATCGTGAAGAAGATCATTCGAGCAGGTTACTATGGGTCAACCATGTTCAATGATATGCATGACTTTGTGCTAAAGGGTAAAAGCTACCAAATTCATGCCCCGATATTTCATAAGCCACAGGGCACTTTAATAGGAATATATAGAGCTTAACCATTTGATAAATGGGGAATCGACCTAGTCGGACCTTTTCCCAAGGGAGCTGGTAACTCAAGATTTCTTATTATGGCAATTGACTACTTCACGGAGTGGGTATAAGTGAAGCCATTGGGAAGAGTCACAACAGAGGTAACAAGAAAGCTTGTTTGGCAGAACATAGCTTGTCACTTTGGGTGTCACAAACTATCATCACCAATAATGGTACACAGTTCACAAGTCAGACCTTTACCGAATAGTGCTCGAAGCTAGAGATTGCACAAAAATTCACATCTGCAGCTCATCCTCAAGAAAATGGTAAGGTGGAGGTCATTAATAAGACCATATATAGTTCAAGGAATTAAAAAAGATTGGAAGGAAAGAAAACTGGTTGGGGTGATGAGATACCCAACACACTATGGTCATACAGTTTAGTCTATATTCATGAGGCAGTAATACCAGTGAAAATCAAGAAATCAAGACTTCAAGTGGAAAAATACAAGGAGGATGATAATCCTAAAATATTGAAATTGGAGTTGGACGAACTCGAGGAGAAAAGACAACGACAATGATCACAGAGGCAAAATACAAAGAGAAGATGGCCAGAGCATATAATGAGAAAGTAAAAAAGACACAATTTTGAATTAGCGATCTCATGCTGTGGAAGAATGAAGCAATCCTTGCAAAAGAAAAAAGGAAAACTAAGCCCAAAGTGGGAAGGCCCGTATAAGATAGCGAAAGAACACCGATCCAACTGCAACAAGTTAGAAAGATTGGATGGAAGCAGCGTCCCCAACCCTTGGCATGTGATCAACCTAAGGACGTTCTATGTTTAGATCCTTTGGAAACATAGGGAAAATTCACTTGTATTGGAAACATGATATGATCATTGGTGTTTGCATTTGGTTTTGTTTCAAAGGCGATATCATCGTGACTGTACATTATAAATATCAAAAAGCACATTTTGGGGCAAATTACTCTTAATATTCTTTACTTGTATTTTATGAAAAATCCATAGTAACAAAAAGTAGCCAACTGTGGCACATCGCAAACAAAATTAAATATCATGTCTCGTAGTCTGGGACAATTAAATTTGACCAATCACGATGCAGCAAGCTACAAAAGTTATCAAAATGTGAATAACGGAGTCGGAAACAGCAACCAAAGCAAGCGATAGATCTTCCATTTTCACAATACAAGCTCTTGATTTTGCAAGTTATAGATCTTGCAACTTCGTAATCTTAACTCTTCAAGCCATAGATCTTGCAAAGAGGCAAATATGCCTACAAAAATAGCGATAAAAGCAAGCAATAGATCTTGCAGCTTCGTGCAATAAAAAAATCAATTTTGCGAGCTATAGATCTTACAAAAAGGTAAATATGCCCATATAAACAGAGATAAACGAAGCGATAGATCTTGCAGCTTCGCACAATACAAACTATCAATTTTGCAAGCTATAGATCCTGCAAAAGGCAAATATGCCCACAAGAATAGTGAAAAAAATAAATGATAGATCTTGTAGATTTGCATAATACAAACCCTCAATTTCACAAGCCATAGATCTTACAAAAAGAGCAAAAGTGCCTACAAGACAAAGACAAAAGCAACCAATAGATCTTTCACCTTCGCATAATAGAGGTTTATAACAGCAAACAAAGAAAATTCCAAAAGATAATACAATATAAGAGTAGTACTTCAAACAATTTAGAATAACACATTAAAGGAAAAACTATCTTCGTCGTGATGTACTAAATGGCCCAGAAAATAAAGAACCACCACAACGGCAGGACTGCTCAGTCTCATGTTCCTCAGATATAATATGATCGTACCCCCATTTCATGTACAAGTAAGCAAGATTCTGCGCTAAACCCCTTCGTTCCATGCGATCAAGATACTTTGTATAATAAGCCTTAAAATCAGTTATAGGGCTAAATTTCTCACGATCAAGTTGCATATTCATCATGTTAACGGTTTCTTGATAACTCTTGTTCGCATCTGACAAGTTATGTACTTTATTCTCTAATTGAAGAATATGTGACCGAACAGACTCAGATAAGTTAATTCTATGCCCACCAATATTCATGGTCAAATTCCCACGACTAGTGGAACCATGAGATGATAATGAAAGGGCCTGGAGTTTGTCTTTGTATTCAACACAAGTTTGCTCAAGCTGATGCACACATGATTCAAGACGATCACACTCAGCACGAACGAGTTCATTATGACTTTTTAAGTGAGTATTCACAACAAACTGTTCATCAAACTCAATCTACCAGCCTGCAAAAGGAGCAGAAAGATGATCACACTCATTCTATTTTTTCTTAAGCTTCTCCAATAAATGATCAATACGAGAACATTTCTTATCTATTATCAATGCCTTTTGACGATCCTCCGTTCTTGGCTTGCATCAATTTTTTTGCTTCTTGTTGCTGACTAATCATCTTAACTAAACTCAGATGCTGCCATTGAATAAGGTTGTTCTGTTCGGTGCAGTTTTAACTCACGAATGTAGTTTTGTGGTTCTTTTATAGTCTTCTTCTATCTAAGCTACGGGTCATTGACATTGAGCAACATATACTTGAGACAAATACCTAGTGATGATGCCCATTCTTGAACCTGACTAGGAAGTTTGAGTGAACGCAAGTGCACACCAACTGACTCAAGATCAACTAAGCTACGAACAATATCCTTGTCCAGGGATTCAATATTGTAACCCTCAGGTACAAACTGACTAAAAGGAAAATATGTAGGAGGAGATGAAGATAATGAAGAAGTAGATATGTGTCATCCAAGACATAGCGGTATATATTCCATAGCAGGAAAACAATCAGTAGAAATGATCTCTAGATATTCCAGGGATAGAGACTGAGTAGCTTAAACCAGCCTAATGAGGCAATAGAAATTAGAGGATACAAACCCAGGATGGAAGTGAAAATGAACATTAGGTCCCAAAGAGTCAAGCTGTCAAAAACTTATAGTCGACCAAAATATCAAAACCTTGCATATAAATAAATATGAGAAGAAATTGAAAAATTAAAAGGGCAATACCAAAATAGTATCCAAAATAGTACACATAGTGTATACACACATCAGAGTATCGTTACGAATTTAAAATGAAAATGGTCTTAAAATTCATAGTACTAAGCTCAACTAAAATTATAAGGAAAAACAGTTGAATGCTGGAGAATGAGAGCACAATCCTTCTTGTTCGCATGTTGAGCAGAAACCTCGGTGTTCGCAGTGGCCTTGGGGTTAGAGTAGGTCTTAGGATCGCGAGAATAAAATGGAAGATCTTTAAAATAATGAACTTCACACTTCTGCAGCTCAGACACAAAGGACAAAGAATGGAGACCAGCGAGGTGTGATAGCAGAGCATAAGAATGGCCACTGTAAAAAAAATACTACTAATGAAACCATCATTAAGCGCAATCTTCTGTTTCTCTAATATTGCCTCAGACTTAGCCAGTATATACAATTTCTTAACCTTCAGAGTAGGGTTCAGCCCTCGCAGTTCAACTAAAGCCTCACCATAACCAATGTTGCGAGCAGAGCTAGAAACCTCCTTAAATAGATTGCAGAAAGACTTCATTTTAACTAAACGATCAACAATGATTTAAGGGTACCTAGGTTAAGCAGGAAAATTAGTCCGCGTCTCCTCAGCAGCTTCAAGAGAGACCTTCATAGTTGCACACTTCTCCTCATTAGCTTGAAAATTTTCAAGGAGTGAATCGTCTTCCTTGGAGAATTTCGCAAATCGCTCGCTAATAAGCTGAAGACTCTCACTAACCTGTGATATTTCCATACAAAAAAACATTACAATTAGACCTTGCAACAAAGGAACACCAAATCAAACCCAATATAAGTTCAAACTTTTAACGAACATTCCATGGCCATTGTTTCATGGAGTGAAAGTTTAGACAGAGTAGCAGAAATAGTTCCTATCATCAGGTTATAGCTTTGCGGCGGAAGTTTAGGATGGGACGGGCTAGTTTGCCCCTTCTTCACAGAGGGCTCCAAGACAGTTGACAACCCACTAGATCGCACATTTCACCTCATTCTTCTAGAGATATTAGTAGCATTGTCAACAACTACCTCTCCCCCTTCATGAGCTTGAGCTGCAGTAGATATTAATGAAGAATTTACTTCGGCAAGATTCTCCAGGTGGACATCATCAACAATGGTATCATTCGTTTGGATGGACGTGACTTCTGCCTCTTTATTTTAATCATCAGAAGAAAAAAATGACCTCTCAATAGGACGCTTATCTAAAATCCATACTTGTAATCCAGTATATAACATAAGTCAGATGAACGCGTGGAAATAATGGGACATTGTGAATAATAAGAGAGAAAAATTGAGTATTCAAGGGGAAATGACAATATAACGGCAAGCAAACATCTTCGCTCTCATAATCAGCATGTTGAAGACATATCAAATGTTAGGTGAGCCTTAGTAGAACGAATTTAGCATTAAAACGAACTCATGCCTTAGGAAGTTTGGATTCGGGAACATTGTAGTTCAAAATTGGAAGAGTCTGTTTGTTCCCATTACCAAGTTTTAGGTAGATTTTTTTTTACACCATAGTTACTAGGAAATCCGGTGACAAACTCAATATTAGGAGTGACTAGATAAAAGGCGAATTCATCAGACATGTTTTTCACCTTGCGCAGCTGATGAAAGCTACAAAATTGGTCAATCGAAAAAGGGATTTGGGCTTGTTAGCACACATGCTAGAAAACTACAATGAATGAGATATCCTTCGGATGAAACTAAGATAGGGCGACTTGATAAAGGGGTAGAAAATCTATGATGTGCTGAGACAAAGGCAAAGCGAGTCCAAGTTTAAGATAATCCAGATAACATGAGATAAAGCTAGAAGGAGGAGTGCGAACACTCTCAGAATTTCCAGGAGCTCTAAGCTCATACGAAGACAAAGGAAAATTATTTTTTAATTTTTCCAAGTGGTAATAAAAAATAATACTAGTAACGGTAGAAGAACCGGTGAGATGATCGAAATCCTCCCAGGAGTTGACATCATCAACCTGGACATCTTTTACAAAAGGTCCAACAACATTAGGGGTAGGCATTTGGGCAGAGATAACTCCTAAGATTCAAATGAAAGCTCTATAAATTAGAGAATGAAAAGGGTATATTCTGGTAAAAGCTAAAAATAGGAAATCAAAATACACAATGAAAAAATAATTAGAGAACTTCAAGACAAAAATTGAGAAGCAAAATTACTAGAATGAAGACACTATACAAATTCACAGTTATAAGAGTTGTCGTAGAAAGGGAAAGAAGATTAATAACAGAGGAACTTACGAGATTGGCAGATGATGAACTGGAGCGACAAAGAAGAGATGAAAAATTCAGACGTGTGAAAGACCAATAAATTGCATATTTTAATTTAAGACAATGAAAAAGCCAAGAGAAGTTAACGGGAAGAAAAGAAATGATGAATGTTTAACAAAAAGTAAGTTACCTTTTTTGGAATATGAGAATGCGTCTATGAGTAGGTGTAATACGCTGAATAATGAAGAAAATAAGTCATCAAAATTGAAGTAATTATAAAAGAGGAAAATATAATGGAAGAAGATGGAATCTCGGAATGGTACAGAGAATAAAACTGAGGAAATCTCGGCTCCAAGATCGCAACTGCTAAATTTTCCTATAATTTCAAAATTCAAATTAAAATTTTAAAAGTTAGACAACTCAACAGATAGGA
Organism: Rubia peregrina; assembly: GCA_032355705.1. NCBI lineage: Eukaryota > Viridiplantae > Streptophyta > Magnoliopsida > Gentianales > Rubiaceae > Rubia > Rubia peregrina. Next base: position 1,268 of record JAULKK010328077.1, on the reverse strand, counting down.
AAATACAACCAAGAAGCACACAACACTTCGCGAGGATAGTTTAAGTGGTTGTAATAATGAACATGTTATTGTAGTTCAAAGAATAAACAGAATAACAGTTCGCACACATCTTACAAGCACAGTCATCGCTTCATGTTTTATTGACTTCTTGGTTGGGGATGAGCTTATGGTGTATACCTAGCCCATGAGCTAGATGTTACTGGCCTTCAGGCCCAGTCCAATATAGTGCCATGAATAAACAAAGATAGAGTACAAAATGTTCAGTCCAATGTTCACGTCAACCACAAACCGATAAAGGCGGAACCATGTCTAAGTGGACTCAGCCACGAACCGAGAAAGACGGAATCATGACTAACACTTAGCACAAACCGAAAGTGTAGTAACCACAATGCAATCCAAGATCTTGAACCCTAGTAATGCAAATCCACGACTACAGTGGCTATAATTACAAGAAGAGAAACACTGGTTTAGTTATGTAAAACTAAAATAAGAAATACCAATTCTCTGAATTAAAGTACTGACTTTATCGTCGGAACCCTTTCCCGGGAATCACTTCCGATATTTGTTTTGCAAGGTCAAGGTGATACACGGTGAATATCAACTATTTATCCTAGTAGGGAATACCACATCAAAAACAAATCTGCTAAGCGACGCCAGTGATCCCATCAACATCTGCACTTCCTCGACTGTTCGTGGTTGAGAAAGGTCAACTATTTCTTGTATCTTTTCTGGGTTAGCCTCAATCCTTTTGGAGGATATTTTATATCATAAAAAAATCCTGCACCCAATCTATTTATACATTTCTTGGGATTGAGTTTCTTACCAATCGCACTTAGCGTATCCAAGGTCTCTTTCAAGTCTTGTGCAAAGTGGCATATTCTTTTGCTCTTTATAACCATGTCATCAATATATGTTTCAACATTTCATCCTATTTGATTGTGAAATGCAGTGTCGACTACTCTCTGACATGTTGCTCCAACATTCTTTAGGCCAAATGACATCTTCACATAGAAAAACTCTCCAAAGCTTGTTATGAAGGCCGTATTTTTGCATCTTCTAGGTTCATCAGTATTTGGTGGTATCTGATGTGTCCATTTTATACCATAATTTTGGGATTTTTTTATATTCATTTTGGTAGACTTTTATGCTTTGAACACTCTATTTTACCTTGAATTTATATTATGAGAGTTGAGAGCGACTTTATCACTTTTGTCACTTATAATAAGAATTCCGTGAGACAAGGTAATTATCGAAGATTTGAAGACCTT
>JAULKK010328067.1:0-11044 GCA_032355705.1 Rubia peregrina | reverse complement strand
GTTAAGACAAATCTAACGATATGTCACATGATATATTTATTATTTATATATTAATTTTATATTTAGGGTCAAAGTTTATAAAGTTTGACTCTCAAAAGGCAATTAGGAAGTTTAAAGTGGGACGGGGGAGTATAAAATAAGCATGCTCAGTGACAATATGAACTAAAACTCAGTGAGAGTGGAAGATCCATATTTTTTTGATGCAATGTACTAAGACGAAAATTTTATCTTGATTTCTTCCAAAAAATTTATCTTGATTTCTTCTAATTTGCAGTTTAAATTTTGATTTTTTCCCCATAACTTATGGGAAGACTGCATTTCAAGGGGGACTCTTTTATGCAATATGATGTTGGCATATTGCACCAATTTTGCTATTTTTCCAAGTTAATTGCAGTTTAATTCAGTTCCATTTTCAATTAGGTTAGTTTCATTATATTCAAATTATTTTAACTAAGTTTAGTATAATTGACTGATTCTACATACATTTGTTTAGAACTTTAGGAGAAGTTCCAATCCAAATTTTGTTTGGGAGTACATTGAGTTTGATATTTTTGTACTTCCCCCAACCGATGTTTTTTAATTAAAAAAATTCAATCATTTCAAGATGCTGGAAAAAAAATCAGCGACGATTACAATAAGTGGAATTGACATTCAACTTAACTAACCTCTAGCAATAACTAACATATAGCAAGGATATTTAAATTACATGTCAACCAGACTGATCGTCTGTACTATTACAGATCAGAGATCCAATAAAAAAAACCGTAACATCGCTCTATGGGATATTAACTTGCTTCCCGCAAAAATCATGACCAATTGGCAGAGATGAGCATATCACGCATAAGTATCGTTGCGTCAAACAAGGACTTTCTACAACCATAACACCACTTGGTTCAACCACGATCTATTTTGTCCAAACTGTAAATACCTTGAAAAACACAGATCTGATGAATCCAAATTAATGGAGACCCAAAAATAAAATCGCAAACAAAATTACTGAACAAGTATATCGAGATCAATACATCAACTTGAACAACTAAATCGTGTTATCATCATGAACGCAACGATTTAATCGATCAGGTCGAAAAACAAAACTAATTTGTAGAGACAAATCTCACACTTACTAAATAACAAAACATAAATTAAAAATAAACTGTTGTTCCCATCTCCCCTGATAAAAAGATGAAAAAAATTGAAGAAGAAGGGGTGAGGCGAGCATGGAGAAAAGTAGCTGCGCGCGGCCAACATAGTTTTATGGTTCCCCCAACCGATGTTGATTTCACCTAATCTTTGTTATTAAACTCAAAAAAGAAGGGAAAATTGAGTTGAATTGCTAGAATTTATTACATTTGTATTTAGCAGTATCCATCATAGTACGAATAGCTACTTTTGAAATTTCTACCCTTTCTTCACTACTCATATAGGAGGAATGGTCCATATAGAATTAAATAAATTTGTATCTGAAATTTTCAAAAACAAAAGGAATGTTCTGTTGTAATTGCACCTTCAAAGAAAGAAGAAGAATCACAAGGAGTGAAAGAGATCTTCTTCACATTTGCTTTTCACCAACAAAAGTATGAACATTTGCCATTACATTACAAAGCTAAACGACTTGCACCCCAAAATCAGGCAAATGATTCTACGACAAAAGATAGGAAGGTGATGTCCGGTGCAAAATCTCTAACATTTGTAAACAACATTTCTTGCCTGCTTTAATATATTGACATACATCTGTCTCTTTGAAGTTGTAACATGCTACATCTGTCTCTTTGCTCGAGAAATCAGGGATTGGATGATCTTCTTCCTCGGTCCCTGTTATGCAGTAAACAAACAAGATTACTAGTCTAAATCAAAGACGAAAAGGAACAGCGCTAAAAAGACTATTACTCATAGTCCAAACATGTCAGCAGTCTCTTGCATAAGCTCAATTACCTCAATCCCGAGGGAGAGATGCTACCATAATATATATTTGTGTATGAATCATCAAAACTTGCATAGAACTTCTGGATTAACGAATCAAAAGCTCACACATTACCATAGGTACTCCCAATTCTTTAAGGTCAGCATCACCCATCTGCCTCAATGCATGCATATCCACCTGAAAGTGAAAGCACGGAGTTCCGGTCAACCAACATCAAACTCGAATAAAATTCTGTGATTCGTGTATGACTACTACTCTTTTGACCACATTTTTGCAGTTTCCATGCTTTTCAATCCGGTCTTCCAAATATGTGCTTTTCTTCTTATCGAGTTTTAAGAGGGGGAACAGAGTTACTGTATGAAGGAATTAGCGGAAATTCTGGAAATCAATCTGATCAATAAAATTTACATCAAGGAAAGTCAAAAACTACAATAGTTGCTCTTTAACTTAAAATTTTGGCATACCTCCGCCAAAAAAGCTCTATTACTATCTATCTTAACTAGAGATTTTCACTCCTATTCGACTGAAGATACCAAAGTCTGTCACTTTTCTATCATGTTTGTTTTCATATCCAAGAAGTTAGGAAAAGGTAAAGTCAACTATGAAATATTTATATTTCTGAACAAAGTGAAACATTTTCAAGATGAACTAAGAAGAATAGCACATGTACAAAAGGACTAAAGCTATAAGAATGACAGGCCCAACCATATGCCTTTTGCGTAGAATGCAAAAGATGTTACTACAAACAGCATGACCAGCATTAGAAAAATCTAGTGACTTGTCTATTCTGTGGCTGAGCAGCATTCAGCATACATAAAACACTAAGGATTTTCTTTCTGTATAAAGATTATGACAGATAATGCCATTCAATCTTTAACAATGTAATAACAACTGTCAAAGCAGGTTTCAGTGAACCTACCTCCTCAGCCTTAAAAAGAATGGCATATTTATCGAGTTCCAGTGAGGGCAGAAAGCTATCAACAGTAGTTTGATCATTGATCTGCATAGCGAACATAAGAGATATGAGATTCAAATGAGCAATTACAACAACTATGAGATCATAAATAACATTGAAAAAATATCACCTCTCTCGATAAATACACATACATATATACACTACATAAGAATACAACAAAATTGGAATCATAGGTAAAATTGAAATCTGGGTCTCTCGTTGCTGCCACCTAAGAATACAACAAAATTGGAATCATAGGTAAAAATTTAAGTTACAATTCTAAATAAACAACATGGACTTCTGCTTTCGCTTACCGAGTTGCACGACTCATCCAGTCGATAAACAGGGAAACCCAGAAAAAATATCCCAGCTGAGGTGACCTTCCCATTTCTTGCACTATCCTCCTGCAAAAATACACAACAAATTATTTACTATGTAAGATAATAATGCTAATTTCATTACTACTAACAATCAAATGCTTACCTGCAGAGCAAGGTTTAGTCCCCCATTTTCTTCTCTATCGAAGTACAAAATCTGCATTATGTCAAGTGCTACTCAGACTTGAGCGTTCCAAGTTAGCAACTTGTTTCTCTCATGAGCAAAGTGGAGCATGTCATTCAGACAACCGTTTCCAATATAATCGTAAATGCAGAAGACGCTAGCTGTGCTCTGCACAGTAGCACACCAGCTGAACTATGTTTAGATGTCTCAGGCGTGAAATACTCGAGATAACTTCAAGAAAATTGTCTTTTTCCTGCAACGACAGTGCTGCATTATCTTTTTTTTTATCACCATTACCTATAATCCAAGAATGAAAATGATTATTTTAACCTTTAAATAACAAAAAAGAATTGCTTGCTAGCAAGTTCCTAAGAGAAATTGTTCAGTACCTTGCCATTAGGAAATTCAGCCTTATAAACCTGACCAAGTGAACCTTCACCAATGATATTTTCTTGAGTAAAGCTATTTGTTGCAGTCCGAAGAACAACTACTGTATAGGTTGTCCCAGTTATAGGGGATTTTACTTTCTTCATGGACCCGTTCCTACCCGGTATCTTCTCAACCATCACTTGCTCTGTGGGAGGGGGCTTCAAGTGTATGGAAGCTGGTGTAGCTCTTCCTTCTACCCTTTCTTTATTCACTAGAAATATAAAAAGGACATTATCTCAAGTATGCAAAGAACACCACTTCCATATGACGTAGAAATAGAATGCTTAGAAAAAGTTCATACGGAGCATGCACTTTTACGCATTCTAACTAACAAACAATGATAATTGTTCATTAATTTTATCATACTTTAAGTTTTTGTTTTGTTTTGTTTTTGTGCAAAAGTGAAATGCAATATTATAAAAGTAAAGTGTTGGGTGGGTATCAATACTGATAAAATACTCCTCCCCCACATTTAAGCAATGCAATTAGAGAATGATAGAGTCTAAAAGCAGACGCCTTACAGGATTGCCATGCTAGAACGATTGTTGAAAATGTCTCCAACTGACTGAAATAGTGAATTATGGCTGGCGTTCCTAATATCACAACATACAGAAATTAGTAAAATATACAACGATCAAGAACAGAAATCACTAAGCATATGCAACTCACAGATAACTAAGCGTAGGCATGGAAGTCAGAGAATAAGGAAGGCTCCCACTCAAATTGTTGTTGGCAAGATTTCTGCAGCAGCGATAATCCTCTATCAGCATACAAACGGATCAAATAAGCCAAAACAGAAAAACAAAAGCTCCATGGTATCAGAAAGTTACAGGCTTGTGAGGTTCTGAGGTAACTGATACGGAATGTAATCATGGATGCTATTGCCACTCAAATCCCTACGAAATAAACCAACAAAAACCATCTCAAAGATAGAAGATCAATTCAATTCTAACAGCTTTTCAAGCCCCTAAGATCACTTACATGGTCTGCAATGATGCAAAACTGCCGAGCGCATACCCCATCAATCCTTTCAGTCCCAACCTCGGCAATTGGCTACCAAGCAACAAGAAGCAGTTTAATACTAAATCAAACTTTAATGGTGCAACTATCAACATAGACACTCACATCACATCGAAACAATTGCAGAACCTTGACATGTGATCCCTAACCACGCCTCTCCACAAGGATCACCCCCGCTCGATTTCCATCCAGTTAGCTGTGGAGGACTGTTCAGTGAAGAATAAAAAACCTGAACAGCTGTCACTGCAAATTCGCAAGCATCCATATCCAAAGCAAAATCAGAATGCAGACATTTACTGAAATTAATAGATTGCCAATCATATTCTTTCCTTACATGAAACATAAACATAATCCAACAACATAGTAGCAGATAATCATTAAACACATAAAAATCCAAACTTTGACTATCATTTGACTCCACTCCACAGATAACCAAAAAAAAAGAAAACACACACTCACAATCAGTTTGATCGGTGGTGGCCCCCACTAGATAAACAGCGAGGAAAAGCAAATGCAGAGAGCCCAGAATGCAGCAAGATTTGACCCTTTTTCCCATGTTGAAGTCGGTGAGGACTACAAGACAGAGTTCAACAAGAAGCAAGCTGAACCTGAATGGGGCAAGATCATCAGAAAAGACTCGGACTTTCCGAGCACAAACTGAAATGGGTCGGACCCGGAAACACAAAAACGGAGCTCAACAAGAAGCTAGCAGCTGAATGGGGCAAGATCATCAGAAAAGACGCGGACTTTCCGAGCATAAACTGAAATGGGTCCGACCCGGAAACACAAAAACGGAGCTCAACGAGAAGCTAGCAGCTGAATGGGGCAAGATCATGGGCAAAGACTCGGACTTTCGGATCTTAAAAGGAAATGGGTCCGACCCGGGAACACATTCGGGCAGGGAAATCAAAGAATGCGGTGTAATTAGCAGGGGTAGGTGTCGCCATCGTTAAAAGCGGAGCTGTGAGATTCGAAGCTTGGTGAATGATTTATGGGGAGAGAGAAGTTATCTTTTAATATGATTATTATATTCAAGAAAATGGTGGTTCTGTTCAGGTTGAGGAGTTGTGTGTTTAGCGTGTTTGTGTGTGTGGTGGAATGATGTCTGGAAAGTGGAGGTGAGGGACTGTATCCCCATATTTCGTCGTGTCGGCGAAAACGAAAAGGAAAAAGGTCAATAGTAAAGGCTCAACTAGTGCACAATGATGACGATCTTTTTGGTTCGTTTTTTTCTTAATTTGCAGATTGTTTACTTTAAAATTAGTAGACTTTAGCCATGTCAAATAAAAGAAACAAAAATATAAAAGAAAGAGTCGGGTGAAAATAATTAACAAAAACTTTAGTAAGTATTTATATGATAGGATTAATTTTGTACTTTCAGATTTTACGTCATTTCTGCACATTTCAATCAACTTATAGGTTAAAATGCACTTTACCCTAAAAATTAAGGCTCTAATTTTTAAATTTAACCATCTACATTTTGATTTAAAAAATAATATAATTTATTTAAATTTACTTATATTATTGTTGTTGTTATTATTATTTAGTTCTTTTGTTTCAATTCAGTATACTCCCTTCGTCCCAGATCCAATTACACAACAACCATTATTACGCTATTCGAGAAACATGTTTGACCGTTAACATCTTTACCTACGTATAATAACGGCAAATAAAAAGTTGATAATCGGAAACTACTTGTTACGACGAATTGAACAATATCATATATGATATTATTATTATTTATATATCTATTCAAATATGTGATCAAAATTAGACACGGAATAGTGACATAAAGTGAAGTGGACAATTTAAGCTGGGACGGAGGGAGTACAACATAATCCCTCCGTCCCAAAATTATTGGTATTTTTTCACGATCTTTAATGATCATGTTTGACCGTCAATATCTCTAGCTACATATAATAATTTCGTATAAAAATTGATATTAGAAACTAGACATGGAGATGAATCTAACAATGTTTCACATGATATTTATATTGTAGATGTGTAAATTGATATTTAAGGTCAAAATTCACCAAGTTTGACTTTTAAAAAACAAATAGGCCAATAATTATGGGACGGAATGAATATATACCGTAGATTCTAACTTTTAATAGAACTTGAACTAATACTATTATACAACTTAGGTCAATCATGAAAGGGCAATAACAACTTCTTGTCGATGTGTTACTTCTTCGGACGACATCTAAATCGCGCATATCGACAGCCTTATCATTCTGACCCCGATTGCAAATACAATATATCCTTAGGGGGGACATTCTTATTTTTCTTGTACGACGACATGACAAGTTCAAATCCTACACGAAGGGCAGTCTGTTGCAAGTAGGAATAAGGTTCGATATGACTTGAAAATACATTTGCGGTCGCAAATGCTGAATAATCATTCTCACCTGAAACCGCTCCATATGAGTCATCGTCATCCTTAAATAACATTATATATCAAATAATTATTTTCAAGAAATATAATGACAAGCACAATAATGCCACACACCATTCTAATAACTAATAAAAAATAACACGTACTTTTCTTTAAAAGTGCATAAAACCACCTCCACGTATTTAAATTAACGGAATTCTCACTACTAGTAATGAAATCTATAACCACATTATTCTATAACCACATCTATAACCAATGGTCTATACATCATTCTAATGAATAATAAAAGACACCTACACATTTTAATGACTTTGATAAACAAATATTATTATATTTGTACCAAATATTTCTCAAAATTAGTATAACCACACTAAATTTTGTTATATCATCATTAGTAGAACCATATGTTATATGTTATATAAGCCTACCAACAATTCCCAACAAAATTTTACAACTACTCTAAACTATGTTGGTAGAACCTTTCTATTACATATAAATATATAAATAACGTATGAACTAAAATATTGTAAAATTAGCATAATTTTCACTACTAATGACAAATTTTATAATCACATTAAATTCACAACATATATTGTGTACGTCTTATAAATGATGAGAAACACCTACATATTTTATGATCTCTTTTTGTAAATTATTAATTTCACTAAGATACAAAAAATGTATTATTTAACATAAAATTAACACATTATCAACATATACTGATGAAATCCAGAATAATATTAAATTCAATAAATGGAGCCATGCACAGACAATGAAATGTTAAATAACTACATACGAAATTTAAATAAAATACCACATCTATTAATGATGAAATAAAATATAAACGTCTATTTAAACAACTAATAGGTCATAAATTTAACTATTACTTATTACACAAAACAACAACTAAATTAAAAATAAATACCTGAGAAGACATGGAGCTTTCAACACCAAAATTTAGAGTAAAAAGTATGTTTTTTTTACCCAACAAGCATTTTTACATTCTATTTTATACACAATTTTCTTAATATTTTTGGATTAAACAACATTAAATGTAGGGAGATGGGAGTTGGGCAAATGAGAACCAGACTGGGCAAGAAATTTGAAAAGAAAAAAATGGGAGGAAAAAGAGAACCAAAAATGGGAGGAAAAGGAGAAGAAAGCTGGGAATGAAATGAGAACCGAGGAAACGAGAAAACTAGAGAGAAGACGAGGGAGAACCGGAAGAAAAGAGAAAACCAGAGAAGGAAATGAGGAGAACCGGGGAAGTAGAGGAGAACCAGGTAGGGGGAAGGAGAGAAGAACCGAGTGGGGGAGGAAAAGGGAAAATGAGAACTGGGAAAGGAGAGCTGGCCTGGGAGAAGGAACAGGAGAATAGGACCGGAGAAAGAAAAAAGAGCGGTGGCCGGAGAAGGAAAGGAGAGCGGGGGCCAGTGAAGGAAAGGAGAACGAGGTCAGAGAAGGAAAGGAGAGCCGGGACAAGAGAGTGCCACCGGGGCTGGGAAGGGAGAGCCGGGAAAGGAATTCGGGCCAGGAACTGGGAAAAGCAGGGTGGTGCGACTGGAACCGAGGTGGGGACGGCAATGGCCAGGAGAGGGTGGCACGATATGACCACGCCGGAAAAGGCGTGTCACGCAGGAGAAGATGCCAGAAAAGTTGCGTGAGAAGCTGCCGAAGAGATGGAGAATACATCGGAGAAGACACCTGCGAACTCCACTTCGGTGAAAACCATCTCCGGCAAACACTACCACCACCGTCGCCAACTACCGCCCGCCGCCGTACACCTTTTTTTGCAGGATAATAAATCTGATACTTAAATTAATTTTTAATTCTGATTAATTATTAACTATTCAATTTTATTATTTATTTAAATAAATTCAAAATACATAAAGTATTTCAATAGTACAAAATACAGGGCATGGTTAAGTATTATATAGGGTGTGATTAAGTAAATTATAGGGCGTGATATATCGATTAACTTTGTTTATGATCTATCCTGTGTCATAGCCTACAACTTATAGTAGGATTTTGAAGTAATTTTCTACTGATTTATGGAAACAACAGTAAAGGGAAGAATAGAAAGGACAGAAACGAAGATCTCGAAAGATGAATACAGTCAGATTAGGAGAGAAAATACACAGAGAAAAAAGCTAGAGAGAGAACTGATTTCAGCTATGGCATCCAGAATACCCTTCCCCTCCATTGATTCCTCCATATGAAGATTTCAGCTAACCGAATCTGTTCCAACAATCAAACTAACTGGTGGTTTCCACACCTTCTCCACATCTTCTCTCCAAGTTGGTTAAGCCATTGGAAGATATTTATTAAAGCTGTTATGCAACGATTCACTTCACACTTTCACAAATTCCTTTTTTTGGCCATGCCTAATTGGGCTACTCGTAACAATTCCTCCCTGTTGAAACAACACTTGACCTCAAGTGTTAATTTTTTTTTCAAACCCGTTAATCCTTAAACTCGGGAAACTGAGCATTAATGAATGCACTATCCTCCCATGATGCATCTTCCACAGGTAACCCTTTCTAGACCACTAGCCACTGTATAACAGTTTTACCCTGCAGATCCACCACCCGTCGATGCTTAACATAATCTTGTTGCAAGAGGGGTATCTCCACTGTATCTTCCGGCGTATAGGACTTATAGTGGTTGGTCTTGGACCATGATGCAGTTTGAGATGAGAAATATGGAATACAGGATGTACTCTAGCTGTTGCTGGAAATTGCAATTTATAGGCCACTGCACCTTTTCTTGCTATGACTTGAAAAGGGCCATAAAATCTGGGAGCCAACTTCCCACTGACCTGATTATTTACTGATACTTGTCTGTACTTCTGGAGTCTAAGATATACCCAATCTCCCACCTGAAATTGCTTGTCAGTTCTGTGTTTATTAGCAAAATATTTCATTCTTTCTTGGGCTTTAATTAGATGTTGCTGCAACAAATTTTGTACTCTCTTGTTGGCTCACCATATCAGCTGTGGCTGGGATTAAAACATCAATGAATGACCCCATAGGAATCATAACAGGCGGTACCCCATAAACAGCCTCATACGGGGACATTCTAATGCTAGAATGAAATGAAGTGTTATACCACTATTCAACTGTTCCTATCCAATCCTTCTAGGTGTTAGGTTGATCTCCGCAAAAGCATCTTAGATAGGTTTCAATAACTTGATTGACTCTTTCCGTTTGGCCATCCGCCTGGGGATTATAAGATGTACTAAACTGCAACTTAACTCCCAATTTATCAAATAATTCCCTCCAGAAATAGCTCAAAAACACCTTATCTCAATCACTGGTTATGGAAATAGGAAGTCCATGGAGCTTATATAACTCAGTCATAAACAATGTAGCTACTGTCTGAGCACTAAAAATACGTGTTAAAGGGAAGAAATGAGCATATTTCGACAATCAATCTACTATCACCAAAATAGTGTCACAATCCTGGAACTTGGGTAGCTTTTCTATAAAATCCATTGTTATGTGAGACCAGTTTTGAGAAGGAATAGATAGAGGTTGTAACCAACCTGAGGGATGACAATGCTCTCCCTTATTCTACTGACATACCTCACACTTCTTAACATACTCCTCCACCTCTCTTTTAATCCCAGACCCATAGAAAATCGATTCACTCTTTTCCGATTTGTATTTCGGCCGGAATGCCCTCCCAATGCAGATGAATGCATAGTTGACAAAATTTGTTCCTTGATCTCCTTTGAATCACCCACATAATTTCTCAGTTTTTTCTTTAATATTCCATTCACATACTAATATGGACTTTCTGCATCGGAAGTAAGAAAACACTA
>JAULKK010328057.1:0-11044 GCA_032355705.1 Rubia peregrina | reverse complement strand
ATGACGCATTTTTAAAATTTGGGTACCAAACTGTGAATTTTGATTAAAAGTGGGTACCATTTTGGACAATTACTCAAGGGTTTAGATAACACACTTTTTGTTTTCTTGTCTAAATCCCGCGTTCTATAGACTTAATTGAGACTAATTGACACTTTGCATTCATGGGCACCTAGATCTTCCTCTTTGATCTCATTAGTAGGTTGCCCGTGAGTGCCTTTTCATTTTCTTTTAGTGGAAGGGCATTCACGAGAGTGGTAGTAGATATTTGAAGGTTATTCGCAAGAATGGTAGAAAATATCAAAAGCCATTCACAAGGATTGTAGTATATAGAAGGCTAAAACCTCCAAATCTTGGTAGTAGAAAGAAGCGAGACTAAGAATGACAGATACAAAGTTTAAGAAGGCCAAAGGAGAAATTGAGGGATCGTTATTCGAGGTTGCACAGAGTTTGGGAAACATTTGAGAAGCATCAACACTTGAAGATGTCACCATTTGATTTTTCTTCTTGAAATTTATAAAATAAACTACAAGAACTCCCAAATTGGACCAATGGTTCACCCGTAGCAGAGCGAAGAAGTTAGCCATGCGAACCAGCCACAACCGACGTAGACCAAAAGCTAGCATAACCCGCACCAACCATCACGGCCCATGGCACGGCCTGTATCACCTAGCATGGGCCATGCCAAAATCTTTCATGAGGCTCCCTTCTCTTCACAAAAAAATGGGCTAAGTATGGGGGCAGAAAGTTCTGATTTACACATCCGGCACCATTTCAAGTCACAAATACTATGACCAGCCCATAGGGTGTGAAGAATGATGTGGGATGCACTAAGGTAAGGAGAAAAATAAGATTCTAACCGACGGGGTGCATGAAATGATGCATAACGAGGATCAGAATTGAGAAAATGAACACCCGGTCCGTGGCCCATGCCAGGTAATGCGGGGAGCGCCCAGCACGAGAGCACAACCCGTAACAGGACCGATGCTCCATTCCAGCATGCCTGAAATGGCCTATTTAGCTCATTTAGATTTCCTAAGAACACTCACTCTCACTCTCCTTGTGATAGCTAAAAAGTTTGAGCCATTTTTTCTAAAATATTAGCATTTTTGCTTCTTTTTGTTTGGATTCTTCATCTATTGGCTTCAAATTCCATGTAATATTTTGAGCTCTATATTTACTTATTTTTTTTTTTATAATTTTAGGGATGTGATGAGGAGCTTTGTTATTAAAAATATTTTGAGATGTTCTTGGGATAAATATTTGGGTTATTTAAATGATCTAAACTAAGTGTGGGGGTGGGTGTATTGCTCTTGTGCCTTGATTATGTGATCTTCATTGAATGTGATCTTCATGGGTTAATTGTTTAAAAAGATGCTTCTTGATTGAGTAGCCCATAAGTGAAGATAGCATGTTTTGGAAATGTTATGGCGATTTGGGAAAAAGTGCTCTTTGTGAATAAATCTTGATGCATGCCCTTTGATTATCCTTGCCTTACCACATTTTCCTGATGTTAATAGGATGCCTGCAAAAAAGAGCTAGGTTGGAGAAAGGCACATCCTCCCAGGATGACATTAGGAAGAAACCGGCAAAATTTGTGAAGCGAGGGCCAGCAACTTCCCTTTCTCCCAACCCCGCACTTGTCACTGATGAATTGATAGGTTTGACCAAAAATTTTGAGGATGTGGCCCGAAGGTGGAGGTACCTAAATTGCCTGAAGAGGACTATCATGGAAATAAAATTCACCTGTAAAGAAACTTCGGGAGTTCTAGGCCTACTCGAGCTTGTCACATAGTTGCTTAGTAGGATAGGTCTAGAGGGTTTCTCAGACAAGCACTTGAAGACCTACATTCAATGGACTTTGGAATTCTTGGCAAATTTGGAGCAAATGAAGGACATTGAGGGGAGGAGATTCATCTGGTTCCACTTGGAAGACAACGAGTATACTATGACATACCGAGATATAGCCCAAGCATATGGGTAGAAGTACGAGAAACAGGTCCTAAGGAATCACTGGCAAGGGCTTCCATTCTCATTGAGAAACTTTTGAAGGATCCTATCGGGCAAAGAAAGGAAGCACCTTTCCAAGAGTATGTCAATCATCCACCCAACATTGCATTACGTTCAGTGACTCTTGGCTATGGAAGTGTTCTGTCATGGGAAAATCTCCCAATGTCCGAGGTTGGATGTCCACATCCTTTGGGCGATGACCCAGGAGAGAAACTTTTATCCTAATATTGTTGCGGCATTTATGGATGAGTTCCTTACAATGGGGAACAAGAAAAGTGGAAAGATTTCTATAGGAGGCATGGTTGGACTCTTAGCCCAACACTTGGGCTATTCGTCTCCTTCTCCACTAGTAGTGGTGAATTTGGGTCCTTCAGGGACACAATACATCATGATAGGCTGGCGAAAGAGGGGATGGTGTCCACTACGACTTCAGAGGATAGCTTTGTATGGCTATATGGGGGCTCTTCGGTGTGCAAATTCATGATTCTACCCCAGCCAGAGTGCACATCTATCAATCAAGATATGGTGTTGGATGACCTTTTCATAGCCCCTGATCCGAGGTTTGAGAAGGATTTCTATAGAATCCTATCAAACCCTGGTATAGATATTGAGAAGGATGACAACAAGATCCCAGTTAGAGAATGGCCTGGCCACACTAGCTTACCCTCAGACATTCTTGATCAATTCTGTATCTTCAGGGAGAAACTTGCTAGTTCCACCAAGATTTTGAATGATATTAGTGAAGTAGAAGGTGGGATGAGCTTTCAGTTGGATGACTTTGGAATGCGGCTAGGTTCTATAGAGGACACCATGTGCACTTGGGGGTCTAAGCTAGATTCCATTGAGCGAGAAATGAAGGAAGAGTTTTCCAACATGGATGAGAGGTCGGATGCTCAACAAGAGGTCATCAAGCAATTGTTTGAGAGACTTCATCTTTTGAAGCTAGATGGCTTCAAAGATTTCATTCCTATTGAGAGGCATGATATGTGTTAAGAGGAGAGAAGGATTAGGCACAAGACTTGGCACTTGAGGAGGGACCTTTTCACATGAGTGAGCTTCACTACAATTCTCTTCCCCACTTATGTTTTTTATTGATTCATTGCATTGGGGACAATGCAACGTTCAAGTGTGGGGGAGGGAGTAGTGAAGAACTCATGAGCTTTCATCTAGGGATTCCTTTGTGTTTTTTGTGTTATTTTCTTTGGTTTTGGGAAGTTGGTTGAATCTTTGGTGGGTTGAACTTTTTGCTAGTGTTAGGGAATGTTTTGGGATGTAAATTTTTAGTGGTGTAATTTTTTATTTATTTTCCACTATCTTTGGTGGTATGAAGCCCAACTTTGGGGCATTTTGTACTAGACAACAAAAACATTTTTGAAAAATTTGAAAAAATGAAAAAATGAAAAATATGTATACCCGGCTAAGTTGAAACCCTGAAAGGGAACCTTAGGCAAAAATGAGAAGTAAACCCTGGATAGGTCAAAAGGCCTAGGTAAAAATGAGAGGCTATGCTCGACTAGGTTGGAAAACCCAGGCAAAAATGAGAGGCCGTGTGGAAAAATGTGAGATGGTGAGCTCAAAATGTGTGAATGCTAGGATGAAAACCCGAAAGGGCTCCTAGGTAAAATGGAAGAAATTAAAAGAAATTTGAAATGGAACTTCAACATCTTTTCGCCATCTTCAGCGGTTTCTTCATCAACATCTCTTGGATTGTCTTCAGCGGTTTCTTTGGGGGAGTAATCTAGTTCAACACTTATCTTTCATGTTTATCTTTTTCTTCACAATGTTTTGGGATGGTTAGATTACTTTAGCAACTTTAGGGATTGTGAGAGTTGTGAGATTCTTAGTTCTTTGGGGAAACTAGGGTAGCTTGGGATTAAATTGAATGTATTGGCTAACTTCTCTTTGCATGCTACATTAGATTTTTTCTTGTTTTTGTTTACTCGAGGATGAGTAAATGTTTAAGTTTGGGGGGATTGATGTGCTCTATTATGCATGTGTTAGCCTATGCATTTAACACATTTCTTATCATCTTTTATTTAGTTGATTGCTATTTTTAGTTAAGTTTTCACGACAAAGGGTTTAGATGACCACTTTTGGTTTTCTTATCTAAATCCTGCATTTTGTAGATTTAATTGATAGTAATGGATACTTTCCATTCACAAGCACTTAGATCTTCCTCTTTGATTTCATTAGTAGATTTCCCGCGAGTGCCTTTTTAATTTCTTTTGGTGGAAGGCAATCTGCGAGGGTGGTAGTAGATATTTGAAGGCCATTCGCAAGAATAGTAGAAGATATCGTAGGCCATTCACTAGAATGGAGGTGTGACGTTCTGTTTTACACACCCCGTACCGTTTTCAAGTCAATAATGCTAAGACCAGCCAATAGGGTGTGAAGAATGATGCGGAGTGTGCCGAGGTACTGAGTAAAATAAGGTTCCAGCCGATGGGTCGCATGAAATGATGCATGAAGCAGATTAGAAATGAGAAAACAAAGACTCGACCGGTGGCTCGCACCATGTGATATGGGGTGTGCCCAACATGAATGGCACGGCTCCCCACGCCAGCATGTCCGGCAATGCCCATGCAAGGACAGTCACCCCACGCCGACACAAGCTTTGGTGGATTTTAGGGTTTTTTACCATTTTTTGGCCTACTTTTTGGTCCAATTCCTTACTACTATATATCTGGATCTTTGTCTACAAGGGTTTAAGTTTATGCTCATTTTTAGATCTTAGTAGGTGGCTAGAGAGAGAAAACACTCTAATTTCTCTCTAGCTTATTTTCTTTTCATCTTTTTATCTTTCTTTTGCCCAAAAGTGTTGAATCCAATAAAATACTTGGGGTTTAATACTTAGGGACTAGGGATCTAGCTTGGGGACTATATTTGTATTCATGTGTTAATGTTTGTTTTGTGAGATTTCTAGATCTACCTATTTCAATGTGTTTTGTGACCATTACGTTGGTTTGTTCTTAATATTCTTATGAATTGCATGAAAGCCACACTTTGTTGGCACACAACCGAGTATACTTTCATACTGGTGCACTATTTCTACTCCCCTGTTAGGGAGACCTAGATGCGCTTAGGGTGCGATAGTCTGGAATTTGGCGTGTGCACGGAGGTTACCATTGTTAATCATCACAATCGACCATGCATCTAGTTCGCTGACCAAAGAGGTCCGAAGCGTTGTAGGTAGAGATAAAGTTGGTAGAAAACTCAGATTATTTTGTTGATCCTAGTAGCCATCGATAAGACAGCTACTTCCTTTTCCTTTGTAGGCCTAAAGGTAGTTCGTTCGTGATGTTCCACCTGGGACTTAATCTCATGGGAGAGAAATAGAACTGCACAATGTACCATATGCACTCCCATAGTTGTGGATGCAAAACTAATGGAAGATTCTATACGCACACCTCTATGTGAAAGATAGGGGGAAGTTTTGATCATTGTCCGCACCACGTGACAGAAACACTAGAATAGGATTAAGTTCTTTGATTTGATGAAATCGATGATCGAAATAACATTAACCATGTTATGTAAATATTTCTCAAGTGTCTATTTATATTATTTATTCTTATGATTACATACTAGTAGTTGATAGTTGAAAATCCCCCCCTCCATGATTATTTTCACAACGCTTTTCATTCTTAACACGTGGTCGGATTGACGACCCAACCACGGCTGTGTTTAGTAGATTACTAGATTCCTGACATCTCTGTGGACGACCCTGGTACTTGACACTATCTACAATTCATGGTAGTTTAGTAGTAGGAAAGAGAGAAATAAAAAAATTCTTATCTTTGATCACGGTCCCCTCTCGAGTTAGTAAATCTCCAGTTAAAAGGTCATTTATTATCGACCTCAGTTTTCTATCCCCTCGAAGAGTTCCATTGGTTCCCTTGGGTTCTTGTTGGCAATTGAACCATTGCAAGTGGCGTTCACCATACACATGTCATCATCACACAATCCTTTGAAAAAATAGTAGACCAAGTCTCCCTCCTTGAATGGATGATACAGGCAACTAGCCAACAACCTCTTGAACCTTTCCCAATACTCGTAGAGGGACTCATTAGAAAACTGAGGGATGTTGGAATGTTGGTTCTTCAACCCCACATACTTTGAAGCTGGGAAGTATTTCTTGAGAAATCTATGCTTCATATCCATCCATGAGGTGATATGATCGGACCGGAGATTGTATAACCAATCTTTAGCCGAATCTCGAAGTGAAAGAGGAAACTCCCTCAGATTGCAGTCTTCCTCCAAAACATCCGCCGGCTTCATGTTGGTAAGTGGAATTTTGAAAGATGCTTATTCGAACCTTCTCCGTCCATCCCATGGAATGTCAGCAAGCAATGAATCGTACCACTCTTTAGTTCACAAGTCATATTGGGTGTCAACAGTGGGAATATGATGCAAAGTAGTTGATTCTCCAAATTGGGGGCTAGAAACTCTCTTAAAGTGCAGTTATCCTCAGACATTTCTTTTTTCTCTACATCTATCGAAAGTGGTTCTTGTGGATTTTCTGGCCTAAATCTCCTCTTCCATCTTTGCCTACCACCTGTGTAATTTGCTGGAATATGTAAAACTCCCAAGTTCTTGGCACAGGTATGTACCATAAACTGGGAATAAAATAATTTCCAACTCAAATCAACACTTGCAAAAAGGGTTAGATGTAAACAGAAACTAGTAAGAAAGCTCAACAACAAAAACAAAAACAACAATACTATTCAACTAACATGCTATGCAAGTTAACTACTACTCCTTCCATCCCACTTTAAAGTTCCAAATTGCTTTTTCACGTTCTTCAATGAGCATGTTTGACCGTAAATATTTCTAGTTGTATATAATAATGTTGCATAAAAAATAAATATTTAGAAAATAGATGTTAAGACAAATCTAACGATATGTCACATGATATATTTATTATTCATATATTAATTTATATTTAGGATCAAAGTTTGTAAAGTTTTACTCTCAAAAAGTAATTAGGAAGTTTAAAGTGGGACGGAGGGAGTAGACCGTTAAACTAAAAATCCTGGGCAGCAGTGCCAAAATTTGACCCGCCCTCTCCCAAGCGTCATTAATTAATGAACCACGTGAGATCCACTAATACCATAGAGGAAGACTGTTAGGGATAAAAGATAGAATTTTATGTTTCTCCCATTCCTACTATTATACTACCAAGAATGGCAGATAGTAGCAAGAATCGAGGTCATCTACAGAGATGTTAGGAATCTAACAATAAACTAAACACAATCGTGGCCAGGTCATCAATCCGACCCCGTGTTAGGAATAAACAGTGTTGGGAAAACATTAATGGGGGGGATTTGTACTAACAACTAGTAGCATGCAACTGATCACGAGAATTACTCAGGAAATATTTTCATAACATGGTCAATGCCATTTCGATCAATGATTTTTATCAAATACAAGAAGTAAACTTATTCTAGTGTGTGTGACACGTGGAGTGAACAATGGTCAAAACTTTCCCCTATCTGTCACATACAAGTGTGCATATAAAATCTTCCATAAGCCTCGCCTCCACAACTAGGAGAGTGCAATGATGTCTATCGCTGATTGCACAAGTTTAATTCTCCCTTGTGTGATTAAGTCCCGGGCGGAACACTACAAACAAACTACCCCTAGGCCTACAAAGGTAAAGTAAGTAACCATGTGATTAATAGCTCTAGGATCAAAAATATAATCCTAGATTTCTACCTAATCTATCTTTACCCGCAACCCTTCGGACCACTTTGGTCACCTAACTAGAGCATTGTCGACCATGATATTTAACAATGGTAACCTTCGTGCACACGCCCAGTTCCACACTATCGTCACCCTAAGCACATCTAGGTTTCCTTAACCAGTGAGTAGAAATAGTGCACCAATATGAAAGTAGATTTAGTTGTTTGCCAAAAAAGTGTGACAATCATGAAATTCACAAGAATATTAAGAACAAGCCAACATAATAATCACATAACACATAGAAATAGGTAGATCCAGAAATCTCACAAAATAAACATTAACACATGAATACAAATATTATTCCCAAGTTAGATCCATACTCCCTAAGAATTGAAACCAAGTATTTCATTGGATTCAACACCTTTGGGCAAAAGAAAAATAAAAAGATGAAAAGAAAAGAACCTAGAGAGAAGGAATACTATTTTCTCTCTCTAGCCTACTCTTGAGATGTAAAAATGAGCATAAACTTAAAACCTAGTAGATATATGTCTATATATATAGTAGTAGGGAATTGGGCCTAAAAATAGGCCAAAAAAATGGCAAATCCCCTAGCAACCGGAACTGGCACGGGAGGTGGGTCGTGACATGACCCGTGCTGGCCGAGGGGGCCTCGTGCCGATGTGGCATGCCGTCCCTGACACGAGCCATGTCAGTCATATAAGCGTAGGATGTTGGCTTTGGCCCAAGACATTCCCCTCATGCCGGTGCGGGCTATCGGCCAGCTCTTCATTTTTACTTCTTCTGATCCGTGACCCACATCATTTGGCACACCCAATCTCCTGGAACCTTATATTGCTTTGTACCTCAGTGTGCCCCGCATTATTATTCACACCCCGTGGGATGGTCTTGGCATTTATGACTTGAAACGGGTTGGTCCGTGTAAAACAGAACATCCTAGTCCTATATTTAGCCAATTTTTGGAGTGAAAAAGTGACTTGAAGTGCATGGCCAGCCAGAACGGACACCGTCTGTGCTGGAAATTGACACGGAACATGTCGGGTGGTACAGGTTTTGCACAAGAAGTGCCAAGGCTCCCTGACACGGGCCGTGTCACATGGTATGGGCCATGCTAGCTTTGACCTCGTGTCAGGCTGGTTCGCTCAGCTAAATTCTTTTTTTTGCTACGGGTGAGCCGTTAATCTAATTTGGGAGTTCCTGTTGATTTTATAGCTCTCGAGAATACAAATCCAATGATGAAACCCTTAAGGGATAATTCTTCTTGTATTTTACCCATAACTCGGTGCAACCTCGAAGAACGATCCCTTCATTTCTCCCTGGCCTTCTTAAATTTCGAATCCACTTTTCATGGTCCCGATTCCATCTACTACCACACTTTAGAGTTTGTGGCCTTCAATCTACTACCATACTTTTGAAATGCCTTTGATATCTTCTACCATCCTTGTGAATGGCCTTCAAATATCTATCACCCTCGCGGATGGCCTTCTACAAAAGATAATGAAAAAGCACTCATGAGCAACCTATTAATGAGATCAAAGAGGAAGATCTAGGTGCCTGTGAATACAAAGTGTCCATTAGCTTCAGTTAAGTTTACCAAACTCGGGATTTAGACAAGAAAACCAATAATGGCCGTTTAAACCCTTTGTCGTGCAAACCTAACTAAAACTAGCAATCAACCAAATAAAAGAGGATAATAAATATGTTAAACGCATTGGCTAATGCATGCATAATGGTGCACATCAGTATTGTGCTGTTTTGATGTAAGAGAATTGACCTATAGCTTACTTCACTAAAAAGCTAAAGGGCGGTGCTCTTAACTATCATGTGTATGATAAAGAATTTTATGCAATTGTGTGTGCATAAAGAATTTGTCATTCATAGTGATCATGAATCATTGAAGTATTTCAAGAGACAGATGAAATAGAACCAGCATCATGCATTGAATGTTTTCCTTATGTGCTGCATTACAAAAAGGGAAAAGAAACTGTTGTTGCTGATGCTTTGAGTCGTAGACATGTTTTACTTACATGATTGAAATACATTTTAGGTCTTTCGTTCGTGCGAGAATTATATGCTACCGATCCTAATTCTTCATTTGTTTATGTTGCATACGAAAATGATGCTTATGAGAAGTTTTTTCGGCATGATGGTTTCATTTTTACGAGTAATAGGTTATGTGTTCCTCAGTGTTCTATGAGTGAATTACTTGTAACAGAAGCTCATTCAGTCTGTTTAATGGGACATTTTTGGTGCACTTAAAACTTATTATTTATTGCTAGAACACTTCTTCTGGCCGAAAATAGCACTATCTATTGATAGTATTTGTGGGAATTGTATCGATTGCTTGATGGCGTGGTAAAAAACTAAGCCTCATGGGTTTTACACGCCTCCACCCATTCCTACACATTTTTGGGTTGATATCTCTATGGATTTTGTCCTCAGTTTACCACGATCTCAATCAGGTAATGATTCTATCTTTGTGGTTGTTGATCGATCTTTGAAGATGTCACACTTTATTCCTTGTAGAAAGACAGATGATGCAAAACATGTTACAGATTTGTTTCTGAAATA
The DNA here is from genome assembly GCA_032355705.1 of Rubia peregrina. Classification (NCBI taxonomy): domain Eukaryota; kingdom Viridiplantae; phylum Streptophyta; class Magnoliopsida; order Gentianales; family Rubiaceae; genus Rubia; species Rubia peregrina. The sequence goes on along the minus strand of JAULKK010328057.1, from coordinate 769 downwards.
AGTAGTTTGGCTTCATGGAATTCTTGCGTCCATTGTCTCTGATCGAGATGTCAATTTTTTCTCGTACTTTTGGAATATCTTGTGGCACAAGTTTGGGACAAAGTTTCTATTTTCTACTACTAGTCATCCTCAAACTGATGGACAAATAAATGTTACGACCCTAAGGGCTCTTTTGCGTTCCACGTTCTAGAAAAAATTGAAGAATTGGGAAACATGCTTTCCAATTGTAAAGTTTTCTTATAATCGCACAGACCATTTTACTGCTTCTTTACCTCTATTTGAAATTGTTTATGGTTTACTACCTAATAGGCCTCTTGATTTAATTCCTTTGAATTTTGAACAAGTTAGGAACCTTGATGGAGAAAGGAAGGCTGATTTTAATAAGCAATTACATGAGAAGGTATAATTGAAGATTGAACGGACAAATGTTAAGAATGTTGACAAAGCCAATCACGGCCGCCAAGTTATGAGGTTCCAAGAGGGAGATTGGGTCTGGTTGCATGTGCGCAAGGAGAGGTTCTTGAATGTTTAAAAATCTAAATTAAGTCAGTGTGGTGATGGTCTTTTTAAATTATTGGAGCGTGTGAATGATAATGCTTATAAGATTGATTTTCCAGGAAAATATGGTGTTAGTTGATGTGGCCAAATTATATGGTAATTTTGGTACCTTAGACTCATTTTGGTTTACTTTGATGCTCTGAAGACTCTATTTTACCTTGAATTCATATTATTAGTTTTGAAAGCGACTTTATCGCTTTTGTCACTTTTA
>JAULKK010328056.1:0-32614 GCA_032355705.1 Rubia peregrina | reverse complement strand
TATGCGGTCAAACTTTGATTCAGAATAGTGTCCAAAAAGCAATTCAGCAATTTATAGCGGGACGGAGGGAGTATATAATATGAAATTTAATTGTGGTTTATAACCAATTTTTATTATAATATATGGTTGACTTCACTCATACTCATATCGCGCTTTAATCATTCTAGATAAATAACATGTACGTATTATCCTCTTGCCTTTGTTTTTTTAAAAATTCCAACTTATTGTGTTGTGTTTGGAAAATACATTAAAATTATCCAGTGTGTAAAATTTATCATGTAAGTTTGATAAGTTCATCAAAGTATTTTTCCATTTATAAACTTTGATATATCTATACATGATATAATTGTTGTTGCGGCTAATGTTGTAGGCTCCTCACTCTTTCTGTCAACTCACCAACCATTGTGCTGCTTTTTACTCAGGTGACTACATGTGTGACCTCCCTGAAAAGTGTGATTATGAAGTTGAATATGTAGATTGAGGTTTCTATCTTCATTTTTTGGTAGAGGATGTGTTCTCCTTGAACATTACCAATGTAGTTTGAAAAATGGCTAGTCTGGCTTTGGGGTAATAAATGTCCTTGTTATGTTTTCATAAGCTGCATTATATTTGTGGTCAATAAATTTTGTTATTGGTTGATATCTATGATTTCATCCTTAATATAACTCCTCAAAAAATGAAAGTACATTGTAAGAGAAGTATTGTGAACTTAATAAATAGATGCGTGCTTGTATCGGGCATGATGAATGATAGACACATATGATGCTCGAGCTTTTATGCTTTCTTTTGATTTCAAAACTTTTCCCTGCTTATACAATTATACATGTTTTGGATCATTAGAAGGCATTTCCTTGTATAGAAGATTTTGAAAGAATTTCTCCACCATTTAAACTCGATATCAACTCTTTGTTTATCACTTTTTATTTTACATTTTAGAATTAATTCCGATTTACTGATGCGTGATATGGTCAAATTAGATGTCCCGTAATTCAACAAACTGGGATGGGCATATAACCAAATTTTTGATAAGAATTTAGCAAGAATCTGACAAAGTATATCAGATGTATAGAGACTTCAAAAAAGTAGATTGAAAGAATGGGGAGACAAAGAATCAACCTTTACAACTATGTAAATTGACCATTACAAACAATACAATTATATAAACTGAGAAATATTTCCTTATAATATATTGTTGACTTCATCCATACTCACACTGTGCATGTTTCTTGCCTGATAAATAGTAGGGTTCACGTATTATGTCCATGCTTTTGTGTTTTTTTTAGTTTTTTTTTAAAAATAAATCCCTACTCATTCAGTTGGGAAATTAGATCCTGTGTGAATATACATGTTTTGGATCATTATTAGGTGGTGCAATATGTGAAATAATCTTTTTTACTGTGGTGGTTATGGTAGTTTTTTCCTTTTTTCATACACTTGAAAACTTTCTATTGGGAAATCATCTACATATATAAAAGTTCTCCACGTTGAAAAACTTTATAAGTCGGGACAGTCCGTATTAGCCTCTTAAAAATATTTTGTTTCCAATAATATCCCTCCATGGACTCGACATTCGTCACTTTTTCCATCTTCACCATCACCTTCAATGCGAAACAGAAACAATGACAGTGAGCGAAAATATTGTCGGACCACTGTGGTGGAGCAAAATGAGGTGATCATGCTGGAGAGAAATGTGGATGAATTATCTTGCGCTAGCATGATAATTCTCAGTGTTGAAATCAAGTCGGGAAAGAATGTAGAAGCAATATATAGTGAAATCTTCAATTATAGTATAGTTGGACTCATGATCTTGACATTAATTAGACTTGACTTCTGTCATAATTTTTTAAGTTAATTGTGTAATCAATCATTGCGAATATGTAATTGACCAATTATTCACCAAAATATTCATATGAATTTATAATTAAATGTCATGCTTATATCATTTTTGATGAAAAATAGAGCATATATCGTGCTCATGCTTACATATTTTATTTTAATTATATATATATATATATAAATATTTTCTTCACGAATAGATATGGTTTGGATATGTTTCCAAAATTTTCCTCTTAATTTTGAAGTGGCACAAAACAAAAACATAGTGGTGAGGTGCGGGTGCAGTGGAGCGTTGGTGCGCACCGTTATGGTGGATTGGTAAGACACAATTGTGATTCAATAACTGGGCTTGTGAGAGAGGGAATGAATTTTGTAGCAACCATGAAGGGGGAAGAGCGATGATGAGACACTAGAAGCATGGGTTTCCAAATGCATTCAGGACACCTTTTAATAGCTTTTGTCTAGTGGATTGCTAGGTTTAAAGGGGTTTACATTACAAGGGGTTTTGATAGCCTTTATTGGTTCTCTTGTTTTTAGATTATGTAGATCTAATGGATACTATGTTCTTATGATCATCTACATTCTATTTTGTGAGCTTATGCGTAGATCGCTCGTAAGAACTTTGAAGTAGCTCAGTGAAGGTTATTTGCGAGAATGGTAGAAAGTAGTTGAAGGCCATTCGCTAGAATGATAGTAGACCGAAGGCTATGCACTTAATTGTGGTAGTAGAAGTGATGTGCCAAATAAGAAAGAGTTAAATTCCTAAATAAATAGAAGACTTGTATAGCTCGTGTACATTGACACAGCTCCTGCCAAACTGGTGGCTTTAGACACTAAGTCGCCTCCATATGTTGAAGATCCGGACCTCCAGTCTGCATCCCATAACCAATTTTCCTACGACGTCATTGGAAGCTGAAAATGATGACTCCTGATGGTGGCCCATGATATTCTCCACGTGCCATCCGCTCCGACCACTAAGAACGCTCTCCAGTCGATAACCCGCATGAATTTGTTTGACTCGTACAATCAGTTTGGCTAAGAAATGTTTTTTTTCTACGGCCCGTATGCTATTGCACGGCCCATGCCAACGTGGCTGCTAGGGTTTCCCTTTTTGTTTGGCTTCTCTAAAGCCCATTTCCACATACTATCTAAAGAGCCACTAGTCTACTAGTGTATGAACAAAAGATGTTTTAATTTCATTTTCCTAGTTCTAAGATTAGGTACAGATAGAAAGAGGCTATTTCTTCTCTTCTCATTTACTATTTCCTAGTTAATGCCTATTTCATTGAATCCAATGATTGAACTTGGTTCAATAACCATAGAGTGTTAAAATTACCTTGGAATTTATTTGTATTCATGACAAGGTGAGGATTTTGTGATATTCTAGATCTTACTATCTTTTATGTCTATGAACATTCAGGTTTGAATTGAGCTTTTAATTCTTGTGAGATGCATGTTATGTATATTCTGTGATGCACCCTAGCTTTATATGATATATGGTATATATCGTGCTAGGCTTGATGTCTACCTTGGGAGTGTTGGGTAGGCCTATTGTAGGTTCATGAGTGTCGACTTTGTGAATGCATGCATATATGATCGAGAATACTGTTGCGATTGTTACAGCCTAAAATGATTAGATCATCATGTAATAATGTCCATGTTAGGGACTAAAACCCTAACGGGGGTCTCAAAAAACTTGGTGTACCCTGGTAGGATGAGCAAGATAGTTTTTAGCTAATATGGCTATTATGTAGTGGCCATAATCATTTCAACCCTAGATTCTTCATGAGATGCCGATGCTTTTTTCCACTATAGGCCTAGAGAAAAGCACCCATAGTGGAGGGTCAGGATGTATTTTCCTACTCTCATACCTAACAATTGCTACATATGCAATGCAAAATCTCAGGCACTTGATTTTTAAAGCAAGGGTGATTTAACATTGGGAGTGAGTTATACGAAGAAGGAATTGTGGTATCTGGAAAATTTGATTGAAGAGCCTTCCCTAAGGAGAGAGGCGGTGGTGATAGATAATAAGATGTCGATGAACCTTTCGGTGACATATATTAGGAATGCCTATTACCTACACTATGTGACATATGCATGAGATAGGTTTATATGTATTATATGTGATAGAATCTAGGATCAAAGTCTATCATCAGTCATGTTACAAAAATATACCCAAGGCTATTTATATATTTTAATGTTTTTGAATTGCATGATCAATAGTTGTTAGATAAAAACCCCTCAATATATGTTTATAGCACTAGCTATTTTTGACACATAATCAGAGTGATGCTCGATTGTGATTTGTGTTTAGTTAACTTCCAAATTATAGAATCTCTGTGAACAACCCCGGACATGCCACTAGATACATTTTAGTAGTTGGTAGTGACCATAGGGGAGCAACAAACAAATTCTATCTTTGTGAAGCACCCGCGGGTAATTTTGGTAAAAAGACCGATCCTGCAGAGTGTAGATCAAATTTTGATACCGCAACCTAGGATCCTGGTTTAAATTTTGTTGTTAGATTTCATGACTAGTAGGTGATAGTAGTTATTTTTTTTATATTTTCTATATAATTTGTTGGTTATATTGTCAACCTTTTCAATAGTTATTCTTGTTACTCCTAATTAGTCTTTCTAGTGTTCTTTGTTGGATTGGTAGTGTCAGCTTCTTGTTTATGGTACAGACATGTACCACGAAGTTAGGAGCTCTAAAATGGAAGTGGTCAAAGAAGGAGGAGAATGAGAGCTAGAGAACAAATTTCCCATAGATAAACTGTTTGGGTAGAAGTAGAGAGAAGATTTATGTGGAAGACAACAGAATGCTCAGGGAGTTAATGGCTTTAAATCTGAAAAGTCAGGCCCTTTCCATCGTTATCCCGCCCTTACTTCCAAATGTTACTTGCAAACTTAAAAGGGGAATGATACCGTGTTTTCTCACATTTCACGGGATAGTCAAGGAGGATCCCAACAAACACCTGTCGGAAATTCATTTGATTTGGACCAACAAGCAATCACCGGGAGTTTCAGGGAAGGATTATAATTTGATGTCCTTTCCTTTATTGCTGAGAGATGCTGTTAAGGATTTGCTATACTACCTCCCGTCGGGCTGTATCACCTTGCAGATGGATATGGAGCAAATATTTCTCAAGATGAATTTTCCAGCTTCAAAGTCTTCCAGATTAAAGAAATAATTGTCTAATATTTCAGAACTTCCAAAATAGTCTTTTTATGAATATTGGGAGAGATTCAAGAGTCTATTATAAAACTCTCCTTATCATTTACTTAATGAGGTAGATATCGTGTATTACTCTTCGAGGGCTTGTGCGATAAAAACATGTGAATGGTGAATGCTGCATGCAATGGTTCGATAGTGAAAAAGAGCCTATAGAATGCTATGGATTATTCAAGGAAATGAAAAATAGTACACGATAGTTTAGGAGCTGATCATGGACAAAGTCATTGGAAGAATCCATACAGCTTGAAAAGAAAGTCCAAGATCTTGCTTTAATGATGAAGGAATTCATTAAGGGGAGGACTCGAAAAGTAAAAGTGTGTGGGATATGCAAGTTTGATCATCCATCCGACATGTGCCTATGATTTGTGGAGGACTTTGAGAAGGAAAATGCCTCAGACTTCAACGAATGATATATCGAATATGGTAGGGGAAACCAAGGGTTTCGAGTGAACCAAGAAGGAAACCGAAAAGATCCCTTAACCAATTCCTTCAACACCTTGTATAGAGACCACCCGAATTTCTGGTAGAAAGATGACAATCAAGGGTACAATCAGAGAGGAGCTCCACCTCAACCCTTCCCTTGGGGTGAGGGGCCTTCGGAAAAAAACCCTTTTATCTATAAGTCAGATTTGGAGAAGATCTTAAAGGCGATTGGGAAATTGACAAAGAAGAGCAAACTTTTCGTGGAGCGCACAATAACAGAAATTTAAGAGCTACGCATGAGGTATTTTTTAAGCATCAAGAATCTTGAGGTAGAAGTTGGCCAACTCACCACCTCGGTTAGCAGGCTCGAGGCAAGAGACTATGGCAAGCTACCATCCCAATATGATGTAAATCCAAAAAATGTGAGTTCACTAAAGTTGAGAAGTGGGAAGGAGTTACGAGAAGCTAAGAATGAAATAGAGTGAGAAGATGACAAAATTTGTGGATAATAACGAGGTCGCATCTGAAGAGTAACAACTAATCGTTGAGTAGGAGCCCACACAAGAGCTTTCTACCATTGAGGGAAAGGTCAACCCTTCGGCGCCGTTCCCTAGTGCCTTGAGGAGAAGATCCAAAATGGCATCCAACGAAGATCAAATCCACCAAGTCTTCAAAAAGGTCGAGGTTATTATTCCACTCCTAGAAATAATTGAGTAAATTCCACCAGATGTTTTTTTTTTGAAAAATTCTTGCACTACGAGAAGGAATAAACCTATTAGAAAAGTAGGAAAAATTAAAATAGGAGATGTGTCAACTTTATCCCATAGAAATATTCCTAAGAAGTGGTACGACCCCAAAATTTCTTAATTCCTATTTCTCTAGGTGGTAGATTCATTAAGGATGATATGATTGACTTAGGAGCTTTCATAAATGCTATCCCGTACAGCCTATTTGAGACTTTAGATATAGGTGAACTTAGGAACACTAGGGTGATGGTCCAACTAGCCTATCTTTCCCAAGCAAGCCCTAGGGGGATAATTATAGATGTATGGTTGGAGTGGACAATCTTGTCTTTCCGGAGGACTTCTATGTCCTTGATATGATGTACGATGGAGGTGCACCCCTAATTCTATTGCGAAGACTATTTTTGAAAATATCAAGGACTAAGATAGATGTCCACTTGAAAACATTGGCTCTAGAGGATGGCATTGATAATGTTGGGTTTGACATTTATAAATCTAAGCATGAATCATCTACTTCTTCCCTTGCAAGCAATGTTATAACCTTATGGGATGGATTTGACCAATTTAATGAATCTTGCATAAGTGATGATGATGAGAGCCTTGATGTGATTGATGAGGAAAAGTATTCTTTGATTTTGATTTTGATGAGAATGTTTATGAAACTCATGCGTAGAACGATCTTAGTGATAATCTTTCCATAAATAGTGATTATAATGAGTCGCTACCTAACATGGAAACCTTGCATGTTCTTATTTCCTTGAATGATAATGTTAAATATAAAAATGTTGATGTGCATGATGTTAATGTTCCTTGTGTAACTAATAATACTTGTCATCCAAATGTGAGAACTAACATGCAATGCAGAAGGAAGCGAGCTAAGGAAGTTAAACCCCTAAGCCCCTTCCTATGCCCAAAATCAAAAATAAAGTATCGACTACTGTGAAGGATGAACTTGTTTGGCATTAGGCACCAAAGGTAAGTCGTAAGCCTCGTATAATGTGAAGACCTATCCGAAGAGACATGGTTGTGGGTGCAATCGCAGATGATGATCCCAAAGACCCATCGGTAAATTCTTCTTAGTATTGAAATTGCATGAAAGATAAGTCATTAGGACGACAAAAGGAAAAAGTGATATATTATGTTTTAGTAGGTTTTTGAATTTGTCATGTTATTTTTGGAATGTTTTTTCTCAAATTGGCGGTGTTTTAGGGATTTATAGTGACTAAATTTTAAGAAAGAACAGTATTACCCTTGGTTTTCGTATTATATGGTGCAGAAAATTTTGAGACAAAATGGAAGAAAGTGACCTTGGCACGGACCCATCCCATCGAGAATGACCAATTGGTTGGTACGAATCCCCTATATTACCCTTATGCCCTTCCTCCAGTAAAAACAATCTAGTCTCACATATATCGACCCTAAAATCATCATATCTCCCTCGTTTCTTACCCAAATTCGATGATTTCCACCCCCCAAACAATCTCCTCTAAAATCCTCTCAAAACCCAACTATAATCCAATAAAAAAGAGCCAAAAACTATAAAAATCTAAAGAAACCCCATTCACCCAATTCAAGTTTTTTATCCCAAGAACTCAAATTTCATTACGATTTGAGGGTTGGAGATTGTTGGGATTTTCTCTAGAGGGAATACCGCACACTCCATGGGATTCAATTAATTAAAATCTATATTCAATATGCGATTTCATACATTGGCCAAAATCTTTTTGATGAATTCAAAATTTTCTAATTTTCAAGTTTTTGAAATTGCATGTTTAAGAAATTGGTTAGTGGCTTGATTGTGATTTTGTGAATTGCGTAATTTTTTGGGAAACTTTTTTTTTACTTTTGGGTAGCTTTGTACTTTGATTTGGGATTTTAGGATTTTGTAGACTGTTCTGTATTTATTTTCTTCTATGGAGATGCATGGATTGTGAGTTGGCCCAAGTGCCCCTTAATGGGATAACATACACTCAGTCGGGAAAATCTAGAGAGATGGGACCATCTTGTGCGACGCCCCATCCTGGAGACCCAATTTTTGGACAAGTACTTTTTAGTAATTAGAAGTGAATAAGGGAGCAACACTATAAATTGATATTTGATCATGGCCCATGGGTATTTAATGATGACTTTGGGTCCTATCAAACACATACCAATTTTTGCAATTATTAGGCATTACAACCTTTGGCAAAGTAGAAATAGTGCAATAGTAAATTCTTAGGATCAAGCACAAAGTAACTTTTAAGACAAATAAGGAAAAACATACTTTCCCTTAAGAAGTAGTTACACATCTTACATAAAGTATTAGTTACAAATATTTAGCTAAGAGAGGACATATAGCATGATAGGATAATTTTGAACTAGCTAGAGCTCCCTAAGACATACAATCCATAGCCTTTACTTTCCCTACTTCTTCTTCAAGAATATTCTCAACCTTCCATGAAATGTGTAAATACACCTCATTCTATGTAGCACCAGTAGCCTCCATATGTAGTACATGTTTCACGTAATAGGACATATGATCGATAACAGGCCCACAGCCTGAGCGACCTAGCTGTATACTCATTAAGTGGAAGAAATATGCATAACTATCTAGGTCTTACTTTAAACCCTTTACCTACTATTTCAAGCTGCAAACACGATACCTCTAACCTTTCTCAATAGCACTAGGTGTAGCACGTAAAGCCTTAGTAATTTTAGCACAAGGTTAGCTCTCAAAACATCTCCTTCGACCGAAAACCTCATACTGCCTTATGCTCAAGTTTACCTTCCAGTCTCTCATACATCGCTAGAGGTCCAACTGCGAAATCATGTTCCTCGTCAAATCAAAACATCCAATCTGAAATCCTCACCGTTAATTGGAAACATTCATTCTATATAACCTCTCATTCCCATGTAGAAGATGATCCACTTGGTCAGTCTGTTCCGATATAATAACCTCCATCAACTTATATTCTTGGAATGCCCCTACCAAACACTTCTCCCATTCTCCTTCTTGTAACATAACATCCGTCATTTCTTTCTTCAATATTAGAATCTAAAAACCATGCTCAAACAAATGGGAATCATATTCATCTAATGACGTAAGACTCTGCTCCAAGTGCGCCTTCCACCATAACTCACAATCAATAAAACTTAATATAAGGACTCTTCCATTATATCTCAACCTCATTATCCACCACCTAGCCTTAGGCGAAAACCTGAAACCCCGGTGAAATTCATGGAGTTATTCAAAATCCAAAGTCTCATAACTTTAGTTACACTACAAGAAACATAACCTTTTACCTCGGTTTTAAGCCTTGTGACGTAACATTTTACTTTGGTTTAAAACCGCGGAAAAAACCTTTTCTTCAGTTTTAACCGATGTTGGTAGGTGTTTTGACCAATATAGGTCAATGGAAATTGGTCGACCATGGTAGATCATGCTCGCGACATCGCAAAAACCAACGTCGGAATCTACACAAAAGTGATATCAGCTATAGCATGAAGGCATACGATGGGTTAGGAAAAGTTGGGACATTGTCCAAGTCGACGTCGGTCTAATAAAATGTTACGTCACAGATAATGAACTACAACATTTCGCACTTATATGAAATGGTGATTAATATGACATTGTTTTCTGAGACCAACGTCGCAAAAAAAAGATGTTGGTTCATGTGACGTCGGTCTGGTAACATTTTAGCATGGGAATTGTGTGATTTCACGAATGAATTGGCCAGGCATTGATTTTTGTACATTTTTATAATGTGTAATATTTGATGACATGACAAATCGTTGAACGATAGCAATTGCATTTTATTTACAAAGAATGACATTACCAATATATTAATGCATAGGGGGGACTTGGTATTTAGTATAGTACTATTTACATCAAAAATCTTAAGGAATAAAATATTTGTTGAATGAATGGTAAAAAAATGCATGTTTTAGCTAGAAATTAAATTTTTTAAAAATCTGCATTTTTGACCTAAATCAAGCTACTACACAAGGCCTGAACATGGCATGCCTCATGTTGAGAGTGCATGACATGAGACATGCCTCGTGGTGAAGGGGTCTAGCACAAGGCTGCCAGTGAACAAGGCCCCCTCTTCCCTATTTCTTTTTTTTCTTCTGAAAAACTCAATCACCAACAAGTCCTATTTTCTTAAAACCACAAAGAACGAGTTTCAAACTCAAGATTTGTCAATAAACAAGAGTTTCATCCCAAGATCCTTTGTCACACAAAAAAACATGAAAAATCTATATACGAGAAGATATAAAAAGAAAATCATGAAAGAGCATCGTATTTTTATTGTCGTCCTAACGACTTATTTCTTTATGCATTTTAATTGAATAAATCCAACTGTTGGGTCTCCAGATTTTCGATCGACAACTCCACCCATGATGAAATTATTATGGAGAGTTCTCCATAAAGTTCCATCCTTACCTTTAAGCACTTTGCACACCATAGATAGTGAATATCTATACCTAGACAATATCAAGTCCTTAGTTATTTCCTTGGATTCAGGGGGTGGTCGAGGATGTTCTATGTCCTCGCCACTCTTCATTAACCGCTAAATGTTAGTGAGGATAGAAAAAAATTTCAATATAGATAAAAGGATGTTAAATTTGTTTGGGGTGAAGAACAAAAGCTTGCATTTAACACTTTGAAATATTGAAATTTCGACTTTGTCATGCTTCTGTTTTAGCTCTACCTTATTTTTCTAACACTTTGAAATACATTGTGATGCTTCTGGTATTGGTATTGGTGCTGTGTTGATGGAACAGAATCTACCTATAGATTACTTTTGTGAAAAGCTAAAGGGAGGTGCTCTTAACTATAGATCTTTTTAAAAAGGTGGTAGTCGTACCCTGATGGCATTAACAGGCCATCAAGGGTTTGAAAAGGAAAATTTATAAATCAAAAATATCACTTAGTACATAGTTTAGGCCATCTCCCCCTGCCTATTACATTCAAAATTGTTCAACAGAATAGAATCCACATTCAGTTACAAGAGTCCTTCCAGTAACAATCAGCATTTGTTTTTTGAAATATCAGTTCCAAACCTTGGTTTTTGACTTGTAGTATTCTCTGGTTTCTCTTAATCCATAACTGGTAGAGGGAAGTAGAGTATGTTATCAGTTTCCATTTCCTCCTTTTCATAAACTGGTAGAGCTTCTTTTAGTTCCCTCATGTTGCTTGCAGCCTCAAGTTTCATTTGTTTAAGCAAATCGGCTATGAACGAGTGACTTATCAATGAGTGACTTATTATCCTAAATCCATTGGAAATCCAAGTAAAACTAGTTCAAAGAATCTAGAACATATGCTAAAAGAGACTGATTTTTACTTGGGAAAGATTGAATGTTGGGCGTCGTTTGTATTATGTTTCAACCATGTACTTGATGGAAAAACACTCGTACATAAGCAATACTCCTTCTGTCCCACCAGTTTTGGCCTATTTTTTGGTAAACTTTCTCAGATGATGTTTGACCATCAATAACTTTAATGATGGACATTAATGGTATATTAAAATTGATATTTAGAAACTACGTAAAAATAGGAGTCTAACAATATTTCACATGATGATATTAGAGTCTATATACTAATTGAAATATATGGTCAGAGATGGTCAGAGAAAGTTAACCAAAAATAGGCCAAAACTGGTGGGACGGAGGGAGTATAAGGCAAGGAAATCAAACCGCAGATGAATATGGGCAATATCTCGAATTAACCATGAAAAAGTGTTGGTGTGCGAGAGGATGATGCATTTGTGAAGATCCTATTTGTCAAAGGACTAACAAAGAATCTCTAAATACCAATTAATCTTCAACATAAAGCCTTAACGAGTGACTTATTGGTGAAACCTAGGTTGGCTGATAGAATCTGAAGGGAAAAAAAGACTCTATCATACAGCTTTAACAATCAAATGGCTTGGTTTTGACACCGGATCTTCTAAGTTCACTGAGGTAGAGGCAGAATGATTGGTGGCTGTGGTCATACCCAGACGTACTAAAATCCAAGTTTTTGTCCGAATGAACGAATAATAGCTGTCTCAGATAAACCACAATCTATCAAAAATCCAAGTAATTCTAGTTCAAAGCATCAAGAACACATGCTAGAAGAGATTGATTGCTACTTGGGAAATATTGAATGCCAGGCTTCATTTTTATCAATTTCGAACATGAAATTGATAGAGAATATCTCTTGCTTAAGCTATATGAGGCAAGTAAGACAAATCTCAGATGAATATTTGCAATATCTCCAACCAACCAAAGAAGGGTTGGTGTGCAAGAGGATTATGCATATGTGAAGAACCCATTTATTACATACCTAATTGAGAATCCCTAAATACCAATTAAGCTTCAATATAACATATCAATGAGTGACTTATTTGTGAAACCAAGGTTGGTTGAAAGAATCATAAGGCCAAAAGAGACCCTATCCTACAGCTTTAACAATCAAAGGCATGGGTTTGACTCAGGATTTTCTAACTTTGTGGAGGAAGGGGCACAATAATGTGCAGCTATGGTCCTACCCATACGTATTCAAATTTTAAAAAATCTTAGTGAAGGAAGAATGGCTTGCCAAATGGACCACAATCGATCAAAAAACCGAGTAACTGTAGTTCAAAGAATCAAGAGCAAACGCTAGAAGAGACTGATTGCTACTTGGTAAAGATTGAATGTTGTACTTCAATTGTTTTATGTTCCAACCATGTACTTGATGGAAAGACACTCGTACTTAAGCTATATGTAGCAAGGATATGAAATTGCAGATGAATATTGGAAATGTCTCAAACTAACCATGAAGATTTTTGGGCGTGCGAGAGGATGATGCATTTTTGAAGAACCTATTTATCAAAGAACTAATTAAGAATCTCTAAATACCAATTAAGCTTTACCATAATGCCTCAATGAATGAATTATTGGTGAAACCTTGGTTGGTTGAAAGAACCTAAAGGCGAAAAAAGACCCTATCATACAAGTTTCTCAATCAAAAGGCTTGGTTTTAACTTGTGATCTTCTAACTTCACCGAGGAATAGACACAATGAAGGGTGGCTGTGGTCACGCCCAAGCGTATTCAAATCCAACTTTTTCCCCAAATGAATGAAGAATGGCTATCTCAGATCATCCACAATCAATTGGAAATCTGAGTAACTCAAGTTCAAAGAATAAATATCATATGCTAGAAGTGACTGATTGCTATTATATTCCAACCACACACTAGATGGATAAACACTAGTACTTATGCAACATGAGGCAAGGAAATCAAATCGTAAATGAATATTGGCAATATCTCGAACTAACAACGAAGATGGTTTGGTGTGCGAGAGGACTGTGCATCTGTAAAGAACATATTTATCAAAGGCCTAATGAATAATCTCTAAATACTAATTAATATTCAATATAAAGTATAAATCAGTGACATATATTTGAAACCAGGGTTGGTTGAAAGAATCACAAGGCTTAAAAAACTCGCATCCTACTGCTTTAACAATCAAAGGTCTGGATTTGACTTGGGATATTCTAACTTTGCTGAGGAAGAGGCAGAATGATGGGCAGCTGTGATCCTACCTAGATGAATTCGAATCCAAAATTTTATCCTAATGAAAAATAATTGGCAGCCTAAATCAACCACAATTGGTACTTGGGAAAGATTTAATGTCGGGCTTCATTTGTATTATTTTCCAACCAAGTACATGATGGAAAAACACTCATACTTAAGAAATAAGAGACAAGGAAATCAAATATCAAATGAATACTGGCAATATTTCAAACAAACTATGAAGTAGGGATGGTGTGCGAGAGGATGATGCATATGTGAAAAACCTATTTATCATATGCCTAATGGGGAATCTCTAAATACCAATTAAGCATCAACATAATGTATAAATGAGTTAAATATTTGTAATACCAAGGTGGTTGAAAGAATCAAAAGGCAAAAAAAGACCCCATCCTAATGCTTTTAAAATCAACGACCTGGGTTTGACTCGGGATCTTCTAACTTCGCCGAGGAAGAGGCACAATGATGGGAAGCTGTGGTCCTACCTAGACTCATTAAAATTTTAAAAAAATTCCTAATTGAGGAAGAATGATTTCCCATATAAATCACAATCCATCATAAATCCAAGTAACTCTAGTTCAAAAAATCAAGAACATATGCTAGAAAAGACTGATTGCCACTTGGGAAAGATTGAATGTTAGGATTCATTTGAACTATGTTCCAACCACATACTTAATGGAAAAAAACTTGTACTGGAGCAATATGAGGTAAGGACATTGAACTGCAGATGAATATTGGCAATTTCTCAAACTAACCGTGAAGAAGTGTTTGTGTGCGTAAGGATAATGCATATGTGAAGAACCTATTTAGCACATGCCTAATGGAGAATATCTAAATGCCAATTAAGATTCATGATAATGTATAAATGAGTGTAATAATGTATAAATCACAATCCATCATAAATCCAAGCATCTCTAGTTCAATGAATCAAGAAAATATGCTAGAAGAGACTGATTGATACTTGGGAAAGATTGAATGTTAGGCTTTATTTTAATTATGTTCCAACCACGTACTTGATGGAAAAAGACTCGTACTTGAGCAATATGAGGCAAGGAAATAGAACCCCAAATGAATATTGGCAATATCTCGAACTAAGCAAGAAGAAGAGTTGGTGTTCAAGAGGATGATACATTAATGAAGAAACTATTTATCAAAGGACTAATGGAGAATCTCTATACACCAATTAAGCTTCAACATAATGTATCAATGAGTGACATATTTGTGAAACCAAGGTTGGTTAAAAAAATCATAAGGCAAAAAAAACCCATCTTATAGCTTTAACAATCAGGGCTAGGGTTTGACTCGGGATTTTCTAAATTCATCGAGGAAAAAGCATAATGAGGGACTTATTTGCAAATGAGTGAACTACTTGTGAAACAAAGGATGGTTGAAAGAATCATAAGGCCAAAAAAGACCCCATCTTACAGCTTTAACAATCAAAAGCCTGGGTTTGACTCGGGATCTTCTAACTTCACTGAGTAAGAGGAATAATGATGGGCGGCTGTAGTTCTACCCAGAATTATTTGAATCAAAACTTTTGTCCTAATGAAGGAATAATGGCTACCCAATTCAACCACAATCCATTAGAAATCCAAGTAACCCTATTTCCAAGAATCCAGAGCATATGCTAGAAGAGACTGATTGCAACTTGGGAAAGATTGAATGCTAGGCTTCATTTGTATTGTGTTCTAACCATGTACTTGATGGAAAATCAATCATACTTACGCTATATGAGGCAAGGAAATTGAACCACAAATTAATATTTGAAATATCTCGAACTAACCGTGAAGAAAGGTTGTGCAAGAGGTTGATGCATTTGTGAAGATCCTATATATCAAAGGCCCAATGGAGAATCTATAAATACCAATTAAGCTTGAACATAATGTATCAATAAGTGATATATTTCTGAAAAAGACCCAATCTTACAGCTTTAACAATCAAAGGCCTAGGTTTGACTCAGGTTCTTCTAACTTCATCGAGGAAGAGGCACAATGATGGGTAGCTTCAGTCTTAGCCTGAAGTATTTCAATCCAACCTTTTGTCCGAATGAAGGAAGAATGGCTGCCCAATTCAACCACAATCCATCAGAAATCAAAGTAACTCTAGGTCAAAGAATCAAGATCATATGCTAGACGAGACTAATTGCTATTTGGGGAAGATTGAATGTTATTTTCCAACCATGTAATTTATGGAAAAACACTTGTACTTGAGCAATATAAGACAAGGACATTGAATTGCAAATGAACATTGGCAAGATGTCAAACTAACCATAAAGAAGGGTTAGTGTGCGAGAGGATGATGAATTTGTGAAGAACATATTTATTAAAGGACCAATGGAGAATCTCTAAATACCAATTAAGCTTCAACCTAACGTATGGATGAGTGACATATTTATGAAACCAAGGTTTTTTGAAAGAATCATAAGGTAAAAAAAGACCTCATGATACAGCTTTAACCATCAAAGGCCTAGGTCTAACTAGGGATCTTCTAACTTCTCCAAGGAAAAGGCACAAAAATGGGAGTCTATCGTCCTACCCAGACGTATTCAAATTCAAATTCAAATTTTTGTCCTAATGAAGGAAGAATGGCTTCCCAAATCAATCATAATCCATCATAAATTCAAGTTACTCTAGTTCAAAGAATAAATAACATATGTTAGAAGAGACTGATTGCTACTTTGGAAAGATTGAATGTTGGGATTCGTTTGTATTATGTTCCAACCACATACTTGATGGAAAAACACTCGTACTTAATAATTATGAGGAAACAAAATCGAACCGCAAATGAATATTTCTATTTCTCGAACTAACCAAGAAGAAGGGTTGGTGTGCGAGAGGATGATAAATTCGTGAAGATCCTATTTATCAAAGACCTAATGGAGAACCTCTAAATACCAATTAAGCTTCAACATAACATATCAATGAGTGAAGTATTTTAAAACCCAAGTATTGTTGAAAGAATTGTAAGATCCAAAAATACTCCATCCTACAGGTTTAACAATCAAACGCTTGAGTTTGACTCGGGATCTTCTAACTTTGCCGAGGAAGAGGCACATTGATGGGCGGTTGTAGTCCTACCCAGAAGTATTCGAATCCAATATTTTGTCCTAATGAAGGAATAATGGGTGCCCAATTCAATCACAATCCATCGGATATCCAAGTAACACTAGTTCAAAGAATACAGGGCAAGTGCTAGAAGAGGATGATTGCAACTTGGGAAAGATTAAATGTTGGGATTCATTTGTATTGTGTTCCAAATATGTACTTTATGGGAAAAAAATGTACTTAAAGTATATGAGGCAAGGAAAATGAACTGCAGATAAATATTGGAAATATCTCGAACTAACCATGAAGAAGGGTTAGTGTGCGAGAGGATGATACGTTTGTGAAGATCCTATTTATCAAACGCCTAATGGATAATCTATAAATACTAATTAAGCTTCAACATAATGTATTAATGAGTGACATATTTGTGAAACCAAGGTTGGTTGAAAGAATTATAAGGCCAAAAAAAACCCATCCTACATCTTTAACAATCAAAGGTCTGGGTTTGACTCAGGATCTTCTAACTTAGCCGAGAAAGAGGCAGAATGATGGGCGGTTGTGGTCCTACCAAGACGTATGCAAATCCAACATTTTATCCTAATGAAGAAAGAATGGCTACCCAAATCAACCACAATCAATCAAAAATCCAATTAACTTTTGTTCAAAGAATCAAATACACATGCTAAAAGAGACTGATTGCTACTTGGGAGAGATTGAAAGTCATGTTTCATTTTTATTATGTTCCAACCACATACTTAATGGAAACAAATTGTACTTAAGCAATATAATTCAAGGAAATTGAACCGCATATGAATATTGGCACTATCTCAAACTAACCCTGAAGAAGTGTTGATATGCGAGAGGATGGTGCATTTGTAAAAAACCTATTTCTCAAAGGACTAACTAAAAATCTCTAAATACCAATTAAGCTTTAACATAACACCTAAATGAATTACTTATTAGTGAAACCTAGGTTGGTTGGGGAAAAAGGGGAAAACACCCTATGATAAACCTTTCTCAATCAATAGGCTTAGTTTAAATCCATGATCTTCTAACTT
The DNA here is from genome assembly GCA_032355705.1 of Rubia peregrina. Classification (NCBI taxonomy): domain Eukaryota; kingdom Viridiplantae; phylum Streptophyta; class Magnoliopsida; order Gentianales; family Rubiaceae; genus Rubia; species Rubia peregrina. The sequence continues at coordinate 14,729 of JAULKK010328056.1, read as the reverse complement.
CACCGAGAAAGAGGTAATATGATGGGCAGCAGTGGTCATACCCAGACATATTCAAATCAAACTTGCTGTGTAAATTAACGAAGAATGGTGGTCTCAGATCAACACAATCTATCGAAAATTCAAGTAACTGTAGTTCAAAACATCAAGAACATATGCTAGGATAGACTGATTGCTACTTTGGAAATATTGAATTCTAGGCTTTGTTTTTATCATTTTCTAACCACTTACTTAATGGAAAAAATATTTTACTTAAAAAATATAAGGTAATTAAATCGAATCGCTGATGAATATTGGAAATATCTCAAATGAACCTAAGAAAGGTTGGTGTGCGAGTGGATGGTGAATTTGTGAAAAACTTATTTATCAAAGGCCTGATGGAGAATATCTTAATACCAATTAAGCTTCAAAATAAAGAATCAATGAGTGACATATTTGTGAAACCAAGGTTGGTTGAAAGAATCATAAGGACAAAAAAGACCCTATCCTACAGATTTAACAATCAAAGCCCTGGATTCTTCTAACTTCGCCGAGGAAGAGGAACTATGATGAGCAGTTGAAGCCATACCTAGGCATGTTCCAATATAACTTTTTGTCCTAATGAAGAAAGAATGGCTGCACAAATCAATTACAATCCATCGGAAATCTAAGTTACTCTAGTTCAAAGAATAAATAGCATATGCTAGAAGAGACTGATTGATACTTTGGAAAGATTGAATGTTGGGCTTCATATATATTATGTTCCAACCAAAAAATTGATGGAAAAACACTCATACTCAAGAATTATAAGGCAAGGAAATCAAACCGCAAATGAATATGTGCAATGTCTTGAACCAAACATGAAGAAGGATTGGTGTGCGAGAGGATGATGCATTTGGAAAGAACCTATTTATCAAAGGCCTAATGGAAAATCTCTAAATACTAATTAAGATTCAGTATAACATATCAATGAGTGACATATTTGTGAAACCAAGATTTGTTGAAAGAATCATAGGGCCCAAAAAGACCCCATCCTACAGTTTTAACAATCAAAGGCCTGGGTTTGACTTTGGATCTTCTAACTTCATCGAGGAAGGGTACAATGATGGATGGTTGTGTTCCTACCTTGACATATTCAAATCCAACTTTTTTTCCAAATGAAGGAAGAATGGCTACCGAAATCAACCACAATTGATCGGAAATCCAAGGAGCTCTAGTTCACAGAATCAAGAGCATATGCTAGAAGAGATTGTTAGCTACTTGGGAAAGATTGAATGTCGGGATTTGTTTGTATTGTGTTCCAACCATGTACTTGATTAAAAAACACTCGTACCTACGAAATAGGAGGCAAGGAAATTGAACCGCAAATGAATATCAGTGATATCTCGAACTAACCATGAAGAAGGGTTAGTGTGCAAGAGGATGATGAATTTGTGAAGAACCTAGTTATCAAAGGCTTAATGGAGAATCTCTAAATACAAATTAAGCTTAAATATAATGTATCAATGAGTGACATATTTGTGAAACCAAGTCCTAAGGCAAAAAAACCCATCTTACAGCTTTTACAATCAAACGACTAAGCTTGACTTGGGATATTCTAACTTCGCCGAGGAAGAGGCACAATGATGGGCGGTTGTAGTCCTACCCAGAATTATTTGAATCAAATCTTTTGTCCTAATAAAGGAAGAATGTCTGCCCAATTCAACCACAATCCATCAGAAATCCAAGTAACTCTAGTTTAAAGAATTCGGAACAGATGCTAGAAGAGGCTGATTGCAACTTGGGAAAGATTGAATGTTGGGATTCATTTGTATTGTGTTCCAAATATGTACTTGATGGGAAAAAAATTCTTACTGAATCTATACATGGCAAGGAAATCAAACCGCAAATAAATATTAGAAATATCTCAAACTAACTATGAAGAAGGATTAGTCTGTGAGAGCATAATGCATTTGTTAAGATCCTATTTATCAAAGGCCTAATAGAGAATTTATAAATACCAATTAAGCTTTCATATAATGTTTTAATGAGTGACTTATTTATGAAACCAAGGTTGATTGAAAGAATTATAAGGCCAAAAAATACCCCATCTGACAGCTTTAACAATCAAAGACCTAGGTTTTACTCGGGATCTTCTAATTTAGCCGAAGAAGAGGCAGAATGATGGGTGGATGTGGTCCTACCAAGATGCATTCAAATCTATTTTTTTTTTATTAATGAAGGAATAATTTCTACCCAAATCAACCACAATCAATAGAAAATACAATTAACTCTAGTTCAAAGAATCAAGAGCACATGCTAAAAACAGACTGATTTCTACTTGGGAAAGATTGAATGTCAGGCTATATATTTTTTATGTTCCAACCACGTACTTGAAGGAAAAACAATTTTACTGAAGCAATATCAGGTAAGGAAATTTAACCGCATATGAATATTTGCACTATCTCAAACTAACCATAAAGAAGTGTTGATGTGCGAGAGGATGGTGCATATTGTAAAAACTTATTTCTTAAAGGACTAATTGAGAATCTCTAAACACCTAAATGAATGACCTATTGGTGACACCTAGGTTGATTGAAAGAACCTTGAGGGAGAAAAATACCCCATCACAGAGCTTTCTCAATCAAAAGGCTTGGTTTAGAACCAGGATCTTCTAACTTAATCGAGGAAAAGGCACAAAGATGGGAAGTTGTGCTTATACCAAGACATATTCAAATCTAACTTATTTTCCAAATGAATGAAGAATGGCTGTCTCAGATAAACCAAAATCTAACATAAATCGAAGTAACTGTTGTTCAAATCATGAAGAACACATGCTAGAATAGACTGATTGCTACTTTGGGAATATTGAATGCTAGGCTTTATTTTTATCATTTTCTAACCACTTACTTAAGATTGTGGTATTTTGAGGTAGCCATTCTTCCTTCATTAGAACAAAAAGTTTGACTTGAATACGTCTGGGTAAGACCACAACCACCAATCATTGTGCCTCTTCCTTGGCGAAGTTAAAAGATCACGAGTGAAACCCTGGCCTTTGATTGTTAAAGTTGTAGGATGGGGTCTTTTTTGCGTAAAGGTTCCTTCAATCAACAAAGGTTTCACAAATAAGTCACTCCTTGATGATTTATATTGAAGATTAATTGGTATTTAAAAATTCTCCCTTAGTTCTTTGATAAATAGCTTCTTCACAAATGCATAATATTCTTGCAAACAAAACCTTCTAAAGGTTAGCTAAAGATATTGCCAATATTCATCCGTGGTTTGATTTACTTGCCTTATATAGCTTAAGTACAAGATTTTTTCCATAAATTACATGGTTGGAATATAATATAAATGAATCCCGACATTCAATCTATCCTAGTCAGTCTCTTCTAGCATGTGCTCTTGATTCTTTGAACTAGAGTTAGTTGGATTTAAGATAGATTGTGGAGTATTTGAGGCAGCCATTCTTTCTTCATTGGGAAAAAGTTGGATTTCAATACGTCTGGGTAGGACCACAACCATCAATCATTGTGCCTCTTCCTTGGCGAAGTCAAAAGATCACGAGTCAAACCCTGGCTTTTGATTGTTAAAGCTGTGAGATGGGGTCTTCCTTAAACCCATTATGGTTTCACATATAAGTTACCCATTAATCTGTTATGTTGAAGCTTTATTGGTATTTAAAAATTTTCCCTTAGATCTTTGATAAAAGGGTTCTTCACAAATGCATCATGTTCTCGCAAACCAACCCTTCTCAGACATTTCATTGTTTAAGCTGTAGAATGGGTTATTGTTTGGCCTAAAGATTCCTTCAACCATCCTTGGTTCCACAAGTAGGTCACTTATTGTTACGTTAGGTTGAAGCTTAATTGTTATTTAGAAATTTTCCATTACTCCTTTGATAAATAGGTTCTTCACAAATGCATCTTCCTCTAGTACAATAACCCTTCACATGGTTAGTTCGAGATATTACCAATATTCATCCGTTGTTCGATATCCTTGCCTCATATTGCGTAAGCACAATTTTTTCCCATCATGTACATGGTTGGAAAATGATACAACTTAAGCCTAGTATTCAATATTTCCCAAGTAGCAATAAGTATATTCTAGCATGTGCTCTTGTTTCTTTAAACTAGATTTGAGGTTGTAATTATTCCTTCATTAGGACATAAAGATGAATTTTAATAAGTTTGTCTAGGGCCACAGTAGCCCATCATTATGCCTCTTCCTCAGTAAAGTTAGAAGATCCTGAGTCAAACCCCAGGATTTGATTGTTAATGTTGTGGGATGGGGTCCTTTTTGGTCTTAAGAATCTTTGAACCAAACTTGGTTTCAAAAACAAGTCAGTCGTTGATAATTTATGTTGTAGCTTAATTTGTATTTAGAGATTCTCCTTAGTCCTTTGATAAATAGGTTCTTTACAAATGCATCATCCTCTCGAAGACGAACCTGTCTCATGGTTAGTTAGATATATTGCCAATATTCATCCACGGTTTGATTTCCTTGACTCATATTTCTTAAATACAATTGTTTTTCAATCTATGAAGTAGCAATTAGTCTCTTCCAGCATGTGCTCTTGATTCTTTGAATTAGTGTTACTTGGATTTCCGATATATTTTTTTGATTTGAGTCAGCCATTCTTCCTTCATTACGACAAAATTTTGGACTTGAATACATTTGGGTAGGACAATAGCCGCCCATCATTGTTCCTTTTCCTCTGCAAAGTTGGAAGATCCCGAGTCAACCCAAGCCATTGATTGTTAAAACTGTAGGATGAAGTCTTTTTTTTGTCTCAAGGTTCCTTCATTCAATGTTGGTTAAAAAAAATAAGTCACTCATTGATACATTATGTTAAAACTTAATTGGTATTTACAAATTCTCAATTAGTCCTTTAATAAATAGGTTTCTCTTAAATGTTTCATCCTCTCGCACATCAACCCCTCTCATGGTTAGTTTGATATATTGCTAATATTCATTCACGGTTCAATTTCTTTGGTTCATATTGCTTAAGTACGAGTGTTTTTCAATCATGTACGTTGTTGAAACATGATATAGACAAAGCCTGGCATTCAATCTATCCCAAGTAGCAATCAGTTTCTCCTAGCATGTGCTCTTGATTCTTTGAACAAGAGTTAATTGGATTTCAGATAAATTCTGGTTGGTTTGAGGTAGAGGTAGTTGAATTTGAAATCTCTAGTTAGGGCAAGAACCGCCTATCATTGTGCCTCTTCTTTAGGAAAATTAGAGGATCCTGAGTTAGACCTAGACATTTGATTTTTAAAGCTCTAGAATGGGGTCTTTTTATCCTAAAGATTCCTTCAACCAACCTGTGTGTAAAAAAATAAGTCACTCATTTATACGTTATGTATTTAAAATTGTCCAATGGTCCTTTAATTACTTAGTTCTTCACAAATGCATCATCCTCTAGTACAACAACCCTTTTCATGATTAGTTCAAGATATTACCAATATTCATTCTTGGTTCGATATGCTTGCCTCATATTGCTTAAGTACAAAATATTTTCCATCATGTACGTGGTTGGAAAATGAAACAAACAAATCCCGACATTTCATCTTTCCCAAGTACCAATTAGTTCTTCTAGCTCGTGTTCTTGTTTCTTTGAACTAGAGTTAGTTGGATTCCCTATAGATTGTAGTATATTTGAGGCTGTCATTCATCCTTCAATAGGAAATAAAGATGGATTTGAATATGTCTGTGTGGGGCCATAACCACCGTCATTGTGCCTCTTCCTCGGCGAAGTTAGAAGATCCCGAGTTAAACTAAGACCTTTGATTGTTAACATTGTAGGACGGGGTCCTTTTTGGCCTTAAGATTCTTTCAACCAACCTTGGTTTCGCAAAAAATTCAATCGTTGATAAGGTATGTTGTGGTTTAATTTGTATTTAGAAATCATCCTTAGTCTTTCGATAAATATGTTCTTTGCAAATGCATCATCCTCTCGCACACCAACCCTTCTCGTGGTTAGTTAGATATTTGCCAATATTCATCCACGGTTAGATTTCCTTGCCTCATATTTCTTAGGTACGATTGTTTGTCAATCAAGTATGTGGTTGGAACATGATACAAACAAAGCCAGAAATTCAATCTATCCCAAGTAGCAATCAGTCTCTTCCAGCATGTGCCCTTGATTCTTAGAACTAGAGTTACATGGTTTTTTTTTATAGATTGTGGTTGATTTGAGGAGCCATTATTCCTTAATTATGATGAAAAGTTGGACTTAAATACGTCTGGGTAGGAAAACAACCACCCATTATTGTGCGTCTTTCTCTGCGGAGTTGAAAGATTCCAAGTCAAACCCAAGTCATTGATTCTTAAAGCTGTAAGATTGGGGTCTTTTTTGGCCTTAGGTTCCTTCAACCAAAATTCATTTAAAAACTATGTCCCCTATTGATACATTATGTTAAAACTTAATGTTTATTTAAATATTCTCAACTAGTCCTTTCATAAATAGATTCTACTTAATTGCTTCATCCGCTCGCACACCAACCCTTGTTATGGTTAGTGATATATTGCTAATATTCATCCACGGTTTGATTTCCTTGCTTCATATTCATTAAGTAAGAGTGTTTTTCAATCAAGTATATTGTTGAAACATGATAAAAAGAAACCTGGCAGTCAATCTATCTCAAGCAGCAATCAGTCTATTCTAGCATGTGCTCTTGATTCTTTGAACTAAAGTTACTTGGATTACAGATAAATTATGGTTGGTTTGAGGTAGTTATTCTTCCTTTATTATCACAAAAGTTTGATTTTAATGCATCTAGTTAGGACAGCAGTCGCCTATCATTCTGTCTCTTCCTTGGCGAAGTTAGAGGTTCCTGAGTCAAACCCTAACATTAGATTTTTAAAGTTGTAGAATGGGGTCTTTTTTTGCCTAAAGGTTCCTTTTACCAACCTTGGTTTCACAAATAAGTTACTCATTGATACGTTATTTTGAAGATTAATTGGTATTTAAAATTGTCCAATAGTTCTCTAATAAATAAGTTATCCACAAATGCATCATCCTCAAGTACAACAACCCTCTTCATGGTTAGTTTGATATATTGCCAATATTCATCCACGATTTGACATCCTTGCCTCATATGGCTTAAGTACGAGATATTTTCCATCAAGTACATAGTTGGAAAATAATACAAATGAATCCCGACCTTCAATCTTTCCCGAGTAGCAATCAGTATCTTCTGGCACGTGCTCTTATTTATTTGAACTGGAGTTACTTTGATTTCTGATAGACTATGGTAGATTTTAGACAGTCATTCTTCCTTCATTAGGACATAAAGTTAGATATAAATACGTCTGGGTAGGACCATAACTTCCCATGATTGTGCCTCTTCCTCGGTGAATTTAGAAGATCCCGAGTAAAACCCAGGCCTTTAATTGTTAAAGTTGTAGGATGGGATCCTTTTTGGCCTTAGGTTTCATTCAACCACCTTGGTTTCAAAAATAAGTCAATCATTGATATGTTATGTCGTAGCTTAATTGGCTTTTTTAGGATTTCCTTATTCCTTTGATAAATAGGTTCTTCACTAGTGCATCATCCTCTCGCAAACCAACCCTTCTCATGGTTAGTTAGATATATTGCCAATATTCATCCATGGTTCAATTTACTTGCCTTATATATCTTAATTATGAGTGTTTTTGAATCAAGTACATGGTTGGAACATGGTACAAATAATGCAAGAATTCAATCTATCCCAAGTAGCAATCAGTCTCTTCTACTATGTGCTCTTGATTCTTTAAACTAAAGTTACTTGGATTTTCGATAGATTGTGGTTGATTTGAGGTATCCATTCTTCCTTCATTAGGAAATAAAGTTGGATTTCAATACGTCTGGGTAGGATCATAGCTGTTCATCATTGTCCCTCTTCCTTGGCGAAGTTAGAAGATCCCGAGTCACACCCATACTTTTGATTGTTAAAGCTGTAGGATGTGGTCTTTTTTGCCTAGAGGTTCCTTAAACAAACCATGACTTTACAAATAAGTCACTCATTGATATGTTATAGTCAAGCTTAATTGGAATTTAAAAATTCTCCATTAGTCCATTGAGAAATAGGTTCTTCATAAATTCATCATCCTCTCGCACACCAACCCATCTCATAGTTAGTTCGAGAAATTGCCAATATTTATCCACGTTTCAATTTCCTTGCCTCGTATTGCATAATTACGAGAATTGTTTCATCAAGTATGTGGTTGGAAAATGATTTTAAAAAATCCCAGTATTCAATCTATCCCAAGTGGCAATCAGTCTCTTCTATCATTCTTGTTTCTTTGAACTAGAATTACTCAAATTTAAGATAGATTGGGGAAATATCAAGAGCAATTATTATTTATTCATTAGTACATTAAGATGGATTTGAATACATATGGGTAGGGCCACAACCACACATCATTGTGCCTCTTCCTCGACGCAGTTAGAAGATCCTGAGTCAAACCTAGGCCTCTGATTGTTAAAGTTGTAGGATGGGGTCCCTTTTGGGCATTAAGGTTCTTTCAACCAACCTTGGTTTCACAAATAAGTCACTCATTGATACATTATGTTGAAGCTTAATTGGTATTTAGAGATTCTCCATTTATCTTTTGATAAATAGGTTCTTCACAAATGCAACATCCTCTCACACACCAACCCTGCTAATGGTTAGTTCGATATGTTGCCAATATTCATCATCGACATTTCAATTTATTTGCCCCATATTTCTTAAGTACGAGTGTTTTCAATCACGTACAATGTTGAAACGTGATAGAAATGAGCCCCGCATTCAATATTTCCCAAGTAGCAATCAGTATCTTCTTGCATGTACTCTCTTGTTTCTTTTAACTAGAGTTACTTGGATTTTTTTATATATTTTGGTAGATTTAAAGGAATCATTCATCCTTTATTAGGACAATGATTTGGATTTGAATACTTTTGTGTAGGACCACATCCACCCATTATTTTGCTTCTTCCTCGGCAAAGTTAGAAGATACTGAGTCAAACTCATGTCTTTAATTGTTAAAGTTGTAGGATTGTATATTTTTTTGTCCTTTAGGCTCTTTCAACCAATCTTGGTTTCACTAAGTCACTTATGGAGACATTATGTTTAAGCTTCATTGGTATTTAGAGATTCTCCATTAGTCCTTTGATAAATAGGTTCTTCACAAATGCAACATCCTCTCGCACATCAACCCTGCTCATGGTTAGTCGGATTTTTTTCCAATATTTATCATCCACAGTTCGATTTATTTACCCCATACTGCTTAAGTACTAATATTTTCAATCAAGTACAAGGTTGGAACATGATAGAAATGAAGCCCGACATTCAATCTTTCCCAAGTAGCAATCAGTCTTTTCTAGCTTGTGCTCTCTTGTTTCTTTTAACTAGAGTTACTTGGATTTCCAATATATTTTGGTAGATCTGAAAGAATCATTCTTCCTTTACTAGGACAATGGTTTAGATATGAATATGTCTAGGTACGACCATAGCCACCCATTATTTTGCCTATTCCTCAGCAAAGTTAGAAGATACTGAGTCAAACATATGCCTTTGATTGTTAAAGTTGTAGTATGATATCCTTTTTTTCCTTAAGGCTCTTTAAACCAACCTTGGTTTCAAAAATAAGTCACTCATTAATATTTTATGTTGAAGATTAATTGGTATTTAGATATTCTCCATTAGTCCTTTCATAAATAGGTTTTTCACAAACACATCATCCTCTCTTACACCAACCCTTCACATAAAGTTTGAGATATTTCCTATATTCATCTTTGGTTTGATATCCTTCCCTACTATTTCATAAGTATGATTTTTTTATCATGCAGTACGTGGTCGGAAAATGATACAAATGAAGCCCGACATTCAATCATTTCCTAGTAGAAATCAATCTCTTCTAGAATGTTCTCTTGATTCTTTCAATCAGTGTTACTTGGATTCCTATAGATTGTGGTAGATTTGATGCATTCATTCTTCCTCCATTAGGACATAAAGTTGGATTTGAATATGTCTAGGTAGGACCACAACCACCCATCATTGTGCCTCTTCCTTGGCGAAGTTAGAATATCAGTCAAACCTACGCCTTTGATTGTTAATGATGTAGGATGGTATCCTTTTTGGCATAAGGTTTTTTCAACCAACCTTGGATCCATAAATAAGTCACTTTTGATACATTATGTTGTATCTTAATTGGTATTTAAAGATTCTCCTTAGTTCTTTGATAATTGGTTCTTCACAAATGCATCATCCTCTCGCACACCCTTTTCATGGTTGGTTCGATATATTTCCATTATTCATCCACGACTCAATTTCCTTGCCACGTTATGTTTTACTAAAAGTGTTTTCATTCAAGTATGTGGTTCGAACATGATATAAACAAAGCTCAAAATTCAATCTATCCCAACTTGCAATTATCCTCTTTTAGCATGTGCTCCTCATTCTTTGAAGTAGAGTTACTTGATTTTTTTGATAGATTGTGGTTTATTTGAGGTAGCCATTCTTCTTTATTAGGAAATAAATTGGATTTGAATATGCCTGGGAAGGACAATAGACACCCATTATTGTGCCTCCTTCTCGGCAATGTAAGAAGATCCTGAATTAAACTCAGGCCATTGATTGTTAAAGCTATAGGATGGGGTCTGTTTTAGCCTTATAATTCCTTCAACCAAACTTGGTTTCACAAATAAGTCACTTATTCATACGTTATGTAAAAGCTTAATTGGTATTTAAAGATTCTCCATTAGTCCTTTGATAAATGGGTTCTTCACAAATACATCATTCTCTCGCACACGAACCCTTGTAATGGTTAGTTCAAAATATTGCCAATTTTAATCCAGGGTTTAATTTACTTGTCTCATATTGCTTAAGTACGAGTGTTTTTCCATCTATTACATGGTTAGAAAATGATATAAACAAAGCTCAGCATATAATCTTTCCCAAACAGCACTCAGCATCTTCTAGTGTGTTCTTGATTTTTTTATCTAGAAATATTTGGATTTGTGATATATTCTGGTTGATTTTAGGCATTTATTCTTCACTCGTTTGGGAAAAAGGTTAGATTTCAATACGTCTAGGTATGACAACATTTGCTTGTCATCGTGCCTCTTCCTCAGCAAAGTTAGAATTTCATGAGTTAAACCTAGGCATTTGATTGTTAAAGCAGTAGAATGATGTTTGTTTTTGCCGAAAGGTTTCTTCAACGAACCTTGGTTTAACAAATAAGTCACTCATCGATCGGAAGAGAGAGAGTACTAGGGGCAAAACACCACCACTATGTGTACTACTTTCTTCAACCTTTTTTCCATCTGATTTAGTGATATTTGCTTGATCTAATCATTTCTGCCACCGGGAATGGGTAAATATAGTGGAAAGAAGAAGTTGCAAGCTAAGGGAATCATATGTGGATCCCAAAAATCACCTAGTAAACCTCATACTCATAATTTTATTTATAGTAAATCAACAATCCCATGTGAAGGGAATGGAGACTGTTTTAGAGGATCTGGAGCTAAACACAAGTGGATCCTTGATTGTTGCTGGAAAAGAAGATTATGAAGAAATGGAGTTGGTGACCCCGCCAAAAGCTGGTAGATCCATTATTAGCCATTCAAAAGAAAATGAGGTAGCCTGTTTACAAGATAAGCTAGATACAGATGGAGGCAAAAAAGATCAAGAACCAAAAGATGTTGAGACTACTAATACAAAAGTATCATGGGGAGATATGAAGAAAGAGGCAGATCTTCCTTGTACTTCACTCTTTGAGCATAAGGAGAAAGATGAGGTAATATGTTATACCCCTATTGAGATTTATGGAATGGTAATGGGGAAAATACCTAAGGAGGATATGGTAGAGAGAATAAAAGGCTAGGAAACAATAGTGGTATGTAAGATCCTAGGAGGATATGAAAACAACATAACATTGTAAAAATATGGCTTGCAAAACCATGGATTTTTCTTGTTAAATTTTCTATGAAAACTCAAAGATATCAGGTGCAAGAGAAAAGAGCAATGTTGTTTGATAATAAACCTATTATTATCCAGCAATGGACTCAAAACCTTGATCTAGAGATTCCAAAAATAGTCCCAGTCTAGTTACAGCTTCCCAAATTGGATGTAGTTTATTGTAAACCATAGATTTTGAGCATCATACTTAGCTTAATTGGAGTGCCCATAAAGCTAGACAAGGCTACTAGAGAGGTGGAGATAATTAATTATGCAAGAGTTCTGGTGGAGGTAGAGATATGAAAGAAAATTCCTGGGAAAGTGCCTTATCTAGATGAAAATAATGTGATTCAAAGCCAAGAAATTATATGTTAGTTGATGCCAATCAAATGCAGCTTATGTTCCACGATTGGACATGATGGAGATAATTGCAGGAAGAAAGAACAGCCAAAGCCAATTCAAAAGAAGGTCTATGTCCCAATTACTTAATCTGTTCCAACCTTTAAAAAATGAAGCCATGGTCTCAATGAAATGAAATGGTGCAGGAAAATTGAAAACTTATGATAAGAAGAAAACCAAGGAAAAGGAAGAGGAGTTTAAACATGTAAAAACAAGGAAATTAGTAAATAGTGTCGTAAAGCAAGATGAACCAGATGATCTGTTACAGAAATTTAGAGAAGGTGTTTCAGAATCATATCAGGCAGAGTGTATTGGAAGGGGAGATGGTGGAGGTAATTGGTTCAATCTTTTATCTGATCCTCCTGGTGATAAGGAACATATTGGCTTGGAATCTGAGAGGTGTAAATAGTGGAGTAAAGCAAAAATAGTTTAAGGAGTTTGGTTAATTTCATCAAGTTGGCTTGTTAGGCTTTTTTGAAACAAAAGTAAAGAAAGAAAATATGGGGCAAGATTGGGCTACTCTAGAACATGGAAACGGATAGTTCTATTATTGACAGTGGCAGAATATGGGTGGTTGGAGAAGTGATTACTTTGCAGTGCAGACACTGAGTAAGGGTGATCAATGGATTGCCATGGAGTTCGTTCTTAATGAGATTAATATGTGTTGTTATATTTCTATGATCTATGGTAATAGCCAACCTAAAGATAGGGGTAATATGTGGGAGTTTCTGAAACAAGGCAGTACATAATGACAAACCTTTGCTGATCATGGGGAATTTTAATAACCCTTTGAGTTTTGAAGATAGGATGGGAGGAATTCCAATTCAACAGCATGAGCTGGATGATTTTCAATCAGTAATTCTTCAAAGAGGTTATATGAGCTGAAAATAACAGGTCATCAATACACATGGTGCAACAAGGGGAAAGATGAAGACAAAATATATAGTAGATAGATAGAGTACTGGTTAATGAAGAAAGGCTTGATCAACTGACTGACTCAATCTGTCAGGTCATGATAAATGGCACTTCTGATCATTATCCTTTAATACTGAAATTATAAAAATCTCAGGAGAAGTATCCAAGCCTTTCAAAAATTTCAATATGTGGACCTTATCACAGAAGTTAAAAGCCATTATAAAGGCAGTTTGGGAAATGGAGGAGGTCACAAATCTAACAAAATTGTATAAGAGACTACAGATGCTGGAATCATTCGAAGAAACTAAACAAAGAAGAATTCTCTGAAATTGAGAAAAGGGCTATGTTGGAAAAAGAAAAATGGGAGAAGGATCAAAAGGACCTGGAAAATGATCCTGGATCAATTAAAAACAAATGATGGAGAAAAAAAACAGGTTGGAAGCAGTAAAGTTGGCTGAGACTAAATATGGATTTATGAAACAAAGGGCAAAAGTGAAGTGGTTAAATGAAGGTGATAGGCCTACATGCATGTTTTATACAATGTTGAAGATCAGAACATATTCTAACCATATTGTCACACTGACAGATAGAAATAGAATGATACAAGGAAGGAGGAATATTGAAGATCACCTTGTACAATTTTTTCAGAAACATTTGGGAAGGGAGATAAAGCCTGATATGAGGATCAATCCGAAGGTGATAATTAGAGGTGCAGTATTAACAATCAAGCAACAAACTCAAATGATCAAATCTGTTTCAGATCAAGAAGTTATTAAACCCTTGAAAAATATTAAATCTAGCAAAAGTCCAGGCCATGATGGTAACTCCAGCCATTTTTTAAGGAATCATGGGACATTATTTGTGAAGGGATGATTTAGGCAATGCAAGGTTTTTTTAAGGTGATAAAATTCCTATGAACTTTTGTAAAGCTGTGATTAGCTTGATCCCCAATAAACCTCAGCCATAGGAACCAACTGACTGTATACTTATTTCCTCTTGTTCAATCATATACAAGATGGTGACAAAAATACCATGTGATAGGTTGGGGGAAGTGATGCTTATACTTGTTTCAAATAACTAATCTACATTTGTGAAAGGCACGAATATAGTCCACAACATTTTGTTGACACATGAACTATTCCACAGCTACAAACATAGGGGTTTGAAGCCTAGCTGCCTGATCAAAGTTGATATATCAAAGGTATTTGACAGCCTTAATTGGGATATTCTATTCTAATGCTTAAAGCTGCTAAAAATTCCAGAATTATTCTTGGAATGAACCAAGAAATGTGTCACTAACTCTTCTTTCTGCCTCTCAGGTAATGGAAATCTTTCTTCCTCATTTGATGGGAAGAGAGGAGTGGAGCAAGGAAACCCCTTCTCTCTATTACTATTTGTCCTTAGTATGGAATATGGGAGGTCATCGCCGTACCTCTCAAAGATGATATTTATAAGACCTTTTTCTTACTAAATACAACTAAGTAGATAGTATGGCAAGTCGGGGTCGTCCACAGAGAAGAGGGATATTTCCAA